>JZKD02S2042476.1:516662-527162 GCA_000966675.3 Picea glauca
CTCAACCTTTGGTTTCATAAGGTATATGGATATTCATACATATCTTTTAATATAATGCCTATGGCTATTTTTGTAACTGTTGATATGTTGTTTTCATATATTGACACATTGGTTATGCTATGGACATCGGTGGTTACATTGGCGCATAGTTGAGTTTGATTCGATTGTTGGTATATTAAAAAATTTGATATAACATTCATTGCACATGCACTAACTATTGTTCATTGGTCAAACCAATTAATGTGATTGTTGAGCTGTGTTACAGGGGATATTACAGCTGTAAACACCTACCTCCTTACCAGGAATTAAGCTATTCCTCACTTGTCATGCTCATGCTCGCTAATATGATGGTTTCCTTAGGTAACTTTGGTCATCTTTCAATATGGTTTGACATTTTCAGAGCTAGGATTGGTGCATAAAGAGGAAGAAATTATGATATGGTTTTAAGTCCTTCCATAGTTGTTCGAGTGTTGTGCGAAGCCCAGGCTTGCCTTGCGCTTCTTTCATTGGACCCAAGGGAAGCCCGGGTTCGAACCTACGACCTCAACATATTGTGCCCTTCTGCAAATATTGAGCCATGCAGGTCTTGATCGGTTGGCGTATGACATTATGGACAACATTGTTAAAACCCAATGCTGCAATGTTTTAGAGTCTTTGATCAATGAATACAGAGACGAGGACGTGTTTCCTAAGCTTCTTGATTTATTTCTTTGGATTTATACGAAGGAAATGCTGATTGAGGACAGCGTTGCTTTGTTTTATAGAATGATTCATGTTGGGATTATTCCCAGTATCCAAAACTGCAACAGGGTTTTGAAGGTACTCCATGATTCGGATCGTATAGAGAAGGCCCGAAAAATATATCGACAGATGCTCGACAACAGAATTTTTCCAAGTATTGTAACGTTTAATACGATGTTGGATGCTTTCTGTAAAGAGGGGAATATGCAAGAGGCTCTGGATTTGTTGGTGGAAATGAAGGTGAAGGGATCTTCGCCTAAATCAGACTTCAGCTGTGCAAGTTAACAACGTCACATACAGAGAAGATCTGGGTGCCTCTCTTTATTTATATGACCTGTGAAAGTTTCTGGCGTTTCTAGGTTTTCCCATCCATACTTTTATTGTTGTTTGGAGGTTTGTGCGAGTTTAGAGTCCGGATTTGCAAATTTCATGTAATGATTCGGCCTAGATATAAACTCAAAAAGATTTGCAATTGGATTGAGAGGTCGTGGTTTCCCTGGACGACATTGAGGGCTTAGACGGATCAAATTCTCCTGTGCGAACCATGTATACTTTGCTGGTTGGGTAAGAAAAATACAGTGGGAATGCAATGTCATGTGATTACCCTCGACCTCCAATCATGGGTCGCGCAACACAGAGATCGTGCCAAGTTTTCAGAGCTAGGCATTGATCATATAAAATATGTTGAGAAGTCCCTAAAATCAAGGTTGAAATGAAACAGTGGGTCCTATATCTGATGGTATAATAGAAGACTACCCTGGATCCAAGCAAAAGGGTTTGAAGAATTTCAAATAAAACCTTCTTGTGTTTTTGGACAGTCTTATCCTTGAGTGCCAGGATGGACCTGTGTTTGATTAAGTATTCATGGAGAAATGCATAGATTATGTCTTTGCTCTTTCAAGGGTTTTTCGACAGGTTATGACATTGGTTGGACTCCATCTTGTGACATCGCTTGTTCTTGTTGCAAAAACACTCGGTGGACAGTGTGAGACTACAAAACGTAAATTGAATGTTGAAAAGGAAAGATGGCCCTCATTTGGAGTCATTGAATAAAACATTGTCTGCGATGCATGAAAAGATAACTGTGGCAGAGGAAATGATGCGTAAAATTTTTACAGGGTTTGTTATGCATAGTTATCGAGACATAGATCCAGATATTCGGATTGCATGTATCAGAGCCATCGGGTCATGGATTCTGTCTTATCCATCCCTATTCCTACAAGATCTATACTTAATAACTTGGTTGGACTTTGAATGAGAAGAATGCTGCTGTCCGCAAAATCTCTATAATGGCACTGCAATATCTGTATAAGGTTGATGATAATGTGCTATCACTTAGCCTCTTCACAAGACGATTTTGCAACCGTATGATTGAGCTAGCAGATGATATCGATATATCTGTGGTAGTTACAAAAGATTCACAAATCAAAACAGAGACCCCTTATAGCAAATGGGGAAAGCTACAGAGAGAAAGAGATTCACAGTTCAAACATGGTGTTTCAAAACCACCAATTGTGATGACAGAGCCTGTAGGTATAAATGACAAGCTTACAAAATTGTTCGAATTGGGGAACAAGATCTTGATCACCAATAGGGTTGCAATAATTCTAGAAACAATGGGCTCTTCTAATCAACCTTTCGAAGAAATTAGAGGAGCCAAATAAGTACCGAAATCCCAGATAGAAAGCTCAACAGATGCTGCTTTTGGAATGGAATATTTACATAACAAAAAAGTTGTGCACTTTGATCTGAAATGTGAAAATCTGCTAGTTAACATGAGGGATCCTCAACGTCTTATATGCAAGGTTGGAGATTTTGGCTTGTCTAAAATCAGACATCAGAATTTAGTTTCTGGTGGTGTCCGGGGAACCCTTCCATGGATGGCTCCAAAGCTTTTAAATGGTAGCAGTAACAAGGTTTCTGAAAAGGTTGATGTGTTTTCATTTGGAATAGTAATGTGGGAGCTTCTTACTGGCGATGAAACTTATGCTGATATGCATTATACAGGGAAATCTACTATTGAAGACCAGAAACAGGAAGGAGGGATAGGCCTCATTCTATTTTCAGGATTCAAATAGTGGGATTTCAACTGAGAAGACCAACTATATGTTAAAAGGTTTGCCATATTTTAATGCCATTGGCTGTGCAGACTAGAGCAGTAAGGGACATGGAAGATCATCTTTATACTGCCTTTCAATATTTTGATAAAGACAACAGTGGGTACATTACAAAAGAGGAATTAGAGCAAGCACTGAAAAACTATGGATGGATTTTGTTGCAAAGATTTATTTGATTTTTGTTGAATTAGATTAAATTGAGATTCTGTTGTTCTAAATTAGCATAACAATTTTTTGTTTGTTGTGGATTAAATGATTTGCTTTCTTTTTTCCTTTTTAGTAATTAAATCTTTGTTTTTATGATTTGAATATTTTTCTGTTAGTTTATTTGATTTAAAATAGTCCTGTCCTTAAATTAGAACAGCTACAGAATCAGCTGATTCTGTAGCTAGTCTACAGGAGCAGATTTTTAGCCATTTTAATAAGAAAATATCCATCTAACTTGATTTTCTTTTTTCTATTACAGATCAATTCGAATTTGCAATTGAATGATTGAACAGTTAGAGGATATCTCAAGGATTTCTACTTGCATTTAATTTTCTTAGTTTAGGAGATTTTGGGGATTATTCCCAGATTTTGTAAAACTGTTTGCTATTATTCACAAGGGAGTTTTACCTTGTGAGAAACCTATATAAATATATGGTTTTGTAATAATCTATCATCCTTAGTTGGGGAGAAGAAGGATATGGAGTTCTGATTCAAACTGGAGCAGAATTTTCAATATATCCACACTTTGTTCCATGTTTTGTATATCAGCTTGTTTATGGTTTAGTATTTCTTTAGCTACCTGAATCAAATGTAAATGATATAATTTTATTTCTGTTATCCATATCTTGTTTCTTCCAAATGATAAAAGACATAACAATTATCAATTCTTTTTAGTGAATGATAGCTTTGTCTTCTTCATAATTTGAATTGCAATATATAAGTTTGTTTCATAATAGGTTTCCCCTTTTTGCAGGAATTTATAATAAGAAAATTGTTATGATATTCTTTTATGTCTTGTTTGTCCTGTAACATACTTCAAGAAGCAGCATAGCTGATCATTTACGAGAAGCATACGGATTAACGGTGTGAGTTTCCCTCCTCCAATCAGCTTAGAAGTCATCATACACAGGGCAGACTTGGAGCGGTTCCAGGTCAATTAGTATTTAGTTTTCTGCTTTTATTAAGTAGTTTAATATAAATATTAATTAGATTTGTTTTAATTTCAGTTAGTTTACTTTCTTATTCATAAATTATAAAATCAAAAAAGAGTTATTTTCGCTTTCTTGGGACAGCAAGCAAATTAGTTTGACAGGTTTTATTCAAATCTGTAGTTTGTATGTAATGTATATTTGTGAATAAACTGTAATTAAATTGATAATTTGGTAGTTGATTTGAGTTATTATAAGAGTAATTTGTAGTTTGTAGATAGAATAGTTAGTAGTTTATAATTAGTTTAGTATAGTTAGTTTAAGTTTGTTTTATTAGTTTCTAGTTTCCTCTTTTTAGTTTAATTTCTTTTATTAGTTAGTTAGTTTTTTTTAATTTGTTTTATTAGTCTCTAGTTTCCTTATTTTATATTATTTAGCTCAGATCAATTTTTCTCTTTGGTTTTCTTAGAAGACCTTAGAGTGGCCAACAGAGTCGTTAAACTCGTCAGGGTGGTCCATTCCAAACGACTTGGGTTATTTAGACAACCCCGGACCGGTTCCACTCTCCCAGTTGACGAATGGACTGTTTCACCCATCAACAGGGTGTCCTTGAGGGTGAAAACCCAGAGCATCTATGTTATACACAGTGTGCAGCCAACAAAACACCATGATCCAACATTTCCACTTAACAAAAAAACACATAGTTATGATAATAACTCAACCCATTGTGTTGAGCCATCGATTTAATCAATGTTGTTTTGATTTAATCACACTGTAATCGACTAACCTATGAAAAATCAAGCTTATACAATCAAACAAACAAAAGGATGCAGTGATATATTCTCTATAGTCATCTGGTTCAATAGTCATTCAGCCCCAAAGAAAACCCCAGTTACCATGCCCCTTATTTCTTTTTGAAAAAACATCATACACACAACACGACATAGGTGAGAAACATCGAGCATTTGTACCAATGCCAGCTAATCATCCAAATAATCATTAGTGAAAATACCAATGAATGTGTATCAACCATCAATTCACCACTGTAGTAAAAAATCAATCAACCTAACAATATGTGGAAACTACGCATACCCCCACATCCAACCGAATCGAGGCAGAGGCCTTCTCCATTAACAATATCAAGTTATTAACATAAGGGGAGTAACTTTGTTCTTTGAAAGTGAAATTAGAAATGTAGGTTTTACCATTGTTATAACAAAGTCAATGACTATATACCAACCAACACGGCTGTCCTGTGAGCAATTGGTCAAGCCTGTGCTCAAAATTCGACAACTATACCACCAATCAACCATAACCAAGTCATAAAACCAACATGCCAGGCTTTCATTCTCTATCAATATTCAGACTGGAGGGATAAGGTTTGTTCCGTAGCCAACACAGGGAGAGAAGAACCACTCTTTGTAATGGTGAAAACTCTGAGGACATGATGCATATAGGAATTACTATGATTCATTCTCATATGGGTACAAATCCATGACATGGGCCATAACCAGAAAGGTAGAGATTTAGTTCGGCCTGGAAAAGGTTATTTAAGGCATGCAGGGTATAACTCTCTTGTTCTTCGATCAAACAACCCCAGCACAGAGGTGGAGACAGGGCTGAGAAGGAATAACATCACTTACTGTGCAACCCTTGGTATTGAAAACAAACCAATGCCCAAATGTACAATGCATGGTGACACAAATGCTTCAATCATTAAACCCCATAAAATCCCACACACTAGATTCAACAATATGAAAGCATGAAGATATTCCATCAATACCAACAAGGATAATCTAATTAAACCATCGAGGATAACAAAGAATTTTTATGACTGCTAGTGCCCAGGATAACCAGTAATGCTATGACTTCAACATCATTTCAAAGATAATCATCAATGTTTCATTCACAATCACCATTTCACACATTTGCAAAACTTAAGGAAGGTACAAACCAATACACTTGAGCCAAAATCCATTTCATAACTAGAGCCGACTCATGACGGGCCAAAAAAAAGAACATATCGGTAATCAAACGTCTTAAACACAAATTTGGTCGAATGGTTCCATCCTGCTGAGAAATCAGAGCATAACCATAGTAGAAATGTTTGAAAAATAACCTGACTAGGGTGGCATCCAATCAGCAGGAGTAAAGGCGATGTGCAGTAAACGCACATCACTTACCTACTTCAAGTTCATTCAATTCTTAGTATGCACCAGCTATTAATAAAAAAAATCATCCACCTTGAACCAACAACCTTTAATTTCCAAGAGCGCCACCCATATGAAATATTACCATCTCTACTATACAAAAATTCATACCAACTATGCTATATACAACCTCGATAACTCGCATGGCTATAATATGTTAGCTAGGATTTGCCACAATCCTTTCAATGCATATAGTATAGCATGTTAGCATAGGACAATTTCTTCTTTTAGTTTCTTTTCATTTGTTGTTACTAACATGTGTCTGTTGCAAGTGTCACAAGTAATAGATCCAAGAAGAGTCAACAATGATAACCATGAAAGCTTCAGTATAACTTGAGCTTGGAACAACAAGGGAGCCTTGTATAATATGCCTAATCCATTATCCAAAAAAACAAGGTATCGTCAACCATGAAAGTAATGTTGAACAGTGATATAAAATCGAATAAAAACCAGACTTGATGTCCAATCTACGAGGGGGTCCCACTTACTAGTATTATTTAGATTTTATAATAATAGGCTTTCGCAACACTTTGCGGGCCAAACTTCATTACGAATTTAATCATAAACAAACTGGTGACTCCACAGAAAGATTTGTTTTCAACCATTTTAGAACTCATAACTCATGGTTTCACAGACCATGAGCAGAAGGTCAAGAAAATACAACCAGAAATATTATGCAATAGGGGGAAGTGAGCGAATTTAATGGAAAGATGACCAAGAATTTTGGAATAACTCATGAAAATGTTTAAGTATGAGGGGTTTTACCACTGTAGGCATAATCCATCGACCATAATCTTCTCTTTAACTTTTAAGGAGGAAAATTTCCAGATTTTCTCTTAAAATCTCAATGGATGAAGAAATGGTGAGAAGAAGCGGGAGATAACCAATTATTTATAAGACAACAGTGGAAATATATAACAATTTCAAGGGTCCTTTAGAGAAGACATCATAACAACTATGTAAGCTTGATTTTTATTGACTAACAATGCTTTGTAGGAGTGTCACTGTGGAAAATATGATCCAACATCTTATTCTTTACTCAAACTAAAAGATGATAAATACAAAAATCGCAATAGAAGTAATAATGCAGAAATTAAAACAACAAAAGTAAAAGACTCAATTGAAATAACAAGGAAAAAAATTAACTTAGAAGGCAGAAATCAAGGTATTGTAAGCATAGAAAAGAAGCACGAAATCTGAAAGCATAGCTAGGCTACTAGTATACAACAAAATCTAGACAACATTAGAACTTTTCATGTTGGTTCCTCACAATATTTCAAGCGAGGGTTGTTAGCACTGTAGGGAAACAATTGCTCTTGTAAATATTTTAAGATATAAGAGTTAGTATCCAAGAAAAAATAAATTTGGAAAGGACCGATCACTTGGAAATCTGATGTAATCATTAGTCCCTTGACACACACAATTAGATCATCAAGATAGAGATGGAAACTGACCAAGTCATCGAGAGTCATGTGCATAGGTTTTTTAAAAGCAATACCTGTATCAAGTAAGATAAAAAGCTGACATTTGTAAGGCATGGTATTGCAATTCGTAATGAAAGTGGTTTTGTGAAAATTTTCCCCTTTTACTTTGATTCTCTTGTAACCAAACAGATTGTCAAGTAAGGGTCTTAATTGTGACTCTACAACCTATTGCAAAAACATTTCCATATTGAGAGGGGGGAAGGGATTTTTCATAATCTCTTTCCTTAAATTTTGAAGACTAATACAAGTTATGATATTATCAGTTGTCCTCGAGGCTGATTCCCAAATTGAGATCCATTTAGGGTAGGCTGGAAAAAAAAATCCAACCCTTAAGAAATCTCTCAAATCCCTTCGAAAGGGTTCTTCCAGTGCAGAGTTAACAAGTTCCTATTTTCATCAAGTTAGTTTCATAATATGCTAAAGAAGACCAGGATCAAAACCATGAAGATCCTCATAAAACCAAGAAAAACCTTTTGGGTTTCACTGAATAGCCCGGTGAACCTCATCTCTTCTTTGTCAAAAAATTGGACATTTATTTTAACATTCATTGAAGGTTTAAATGTTCTAACGTTCAGGAGGATGGTTTCAATCATATTCTTCCATAAATTTTCTTCTTTTTGTTTTTCTTTATTGCCTACAACACTCAAAGAAAATGAACTCTCAAGAGGAGTCAAGCCCTCAAGAATATTATTGTTTTCTATAGATATAATCTCCTTGGGATTAATAGGTTCATTTGGAATGACAACACAAATGCTCTCATCGTTAGGGATGGCCTTACAAGATCCTTCCTTTTCAGGGATGTATGGATGATGTAGAGATTGAAAGGCACAATCGGGCCTGTGAGGCAAGAGTTGTTGGTTAGGAGAGTCTGCAAAGATAGATAACTGATCAACAATTGAATTCAACTGCTTCTTAACATGAGTGATGTTGAAATATAGAAGATTTGAGACAAGTGCCCAGATAGTTTGGGAGTATCGTTCCATCAGCTTTTCACTAGGAGAGAATGTCTTACGTATCAAGTTAACAACAAGCTCAAAATTTTTGAAAACTGAAATATAACCACAACCAAGATTAAGGGAATTATGAATGCCTAATAATAAATCTTCAAATTCAGAGACATAGTTTGTACAAGCAAACTCCAACCTGTATGATAGATTATGAATTTTTCCTATAGGGGAAACCAAGATAATACCAGCCCCATTACCTTCGTTAGAGTGTGAAACATCAAAGTGCATACACCATAAATCATCATCTAAATCAATTCCTTCCAAAGGAATATTATCCTCTTCATTAGAGATGGAATACATTCCTAGGTCTTCTTCGATATAGTTTATGCTAGATTGTGGAACGTTTTCTATGTAGGGTGAGACTCTTCCTTCTCTAAGGACTATAAAATTCTTACCATTCCAAGGAACGGATAAATGTGTCCTATCGAGTGAGAAGTATCCACCTTTTAGGGCTTGCCAATATCTCCCCAATATAATTGAATAATTTCTTACAGGCATATGAATCACCTGAATGTTGAGGGTTGTCCTTATCTCAAGATGAGGGCATAAAACCAAGGTTACATATTTAATCTTTCCTATGGTTTTTTTTTGTAGACTATTATAGGAGAGCATGCTTCTGGAATTTTCTTTTGTACAAGAAAATACTAGCTCTTCCATTATAATCTTCGACATGACACTTGGGCCTGAACCACCATCAATGAGGACATAATGGGCAATCTTATCCATGATCTTTACAAAAATATAAAAATGTTTTTTTTTAATAAGGTATATAAATTTATGTACACCTAATTTATTTAAAGAATAATCCTCTTCCTCTACCTGTTCAGAAAGATTGGCTACAATGAAATCTTTTCCTTCCATGAATTGTTTCAGATGCATCTGTTGTTCAGGGATGACAACCATGTCTAGTAGGGTTTCATCTTCTTTGATGTTGGCCAATTGATTCAAGATATTGTATTTGGAAAAGGGAAGAGGGGTAGTGATTCCTTGACTCTCATTCATTTTAGGAATCTGGGGCGCAACAATGGTTGAGGATGATCTTGGGCTAGAAGAATCTCAGGCTAGAAGAACTATGGGGAGGATCAAATTTTCCCTTGGGAGTGTAGGATTTGTTCCTAGTGTTGATGACCATGACATCTTCTGGATCTACAAATTCTAGGACAACAATAGTAGCTTTTTTTTGTTTACCAAATATATTATCTTTGGCACTCTTCTTTACCTCACACGTGGTTTTTTCGTGGTGTTCCTCGCAAAAGTTAGACCAACTCGGAGGAAGGATACCCTTTAGGATGAAAATTGTTTTCAACTGGATATAGTGTTATTCCCTTAAAAGACTTTGGAAGTGGACAAGTAGCAGGTGCTAGGTTAAGATGGGAGGACACATGCCACGATGTGGTTGTGGCATCTTCTTCGAACTGAAAAAGTCCATATTTTTGGATGACTTTGGTGGGATTCGAGGTATATTGGACAAGGATATGGTGTCTATATAAGATACCAATCACTGATAACGATGAATATTGGGAAGATGAAGTAGTTACAATGCCACTAGAGCCACCACTAGATGTTGTCTCGTGGATGATAGATGAGGGAAAGAAATACAAGTTGGATGAATCAGATAAATTTCTCCTCAAACCACTTTGTTGGGCAGATAACACAACATTTCTCCTTCCTATTTCAACAATAGGATTGATTTCGGGTGACAAGCCTATTCTTCTTCTAGAAGCACAAGATTCTAAGGACATTGTAACGAACCGCCTCGTTACGAAAACCGTTCGGGTGATAGGTGCAATTTTTTTTTTTTTTTT
>JZKD02S2042477.1:0-18607 GCA_000966675.3 Picea glauca
GAGAGCCCTTCCTTCCCCCTATTGTCCCAAGTAATCTTGAGTTTCCACTTGAATATGATCTTATTATTTGTGATTCCTATAGTCCCATTTTACATGATTTCTTGGATGTTTAATTGCCTTTGTATGATGCTATTCTTGAAGCCATGATTTTGGATGGTAAACCATGGGAAGATATGCAATGAAAATTGCTCTTTTTCCCAAACTAGAAACTTTACAAGTTGATTACCAAATAAACCCTTGGCCTGATCCTAGTGATGGGATTTTCCTAAAGAAGTACTATGCATAAGACATAAGGCCATGCAATGCTTTGAACCCTATTGTAATTTTAGAGTTTGTTGTTTTCAATTTTTGTATTCCAGAGCACAAGTTATTATCACAGGTTTATATGTTGGATTTATTAACTTCTAGATGTGTGTCATTGGTCATATATATAGGACTTTGGAAATGTTTTCTTTGGTACCTTTTCATCAATTTGATTTGTTTTGACAGGTTATAATGATCTCAAAATTGGGATATAGGTTAGATTTTCCCCTCCTTGCATTTTTCATTATCCATTTCTTGGTTCATTTTTCCTTAGGATTGACCCCACTGAATTGCGACACAAAACCTTATTTTTTTTTAGAAGTGTTGTAATTCATTCGGCAGAGACTACCATTCATGGGTTCCCTAGTTGGAACCTTGTTTGCAGTTTGGTGCCCATATTAAAGTACTTTCATAGGCTCGGGAACCCTATTTAGTATTTTCGTGACTTTGCATTGAATCGAAATGACTTCTTCTCAATCTTTTTTTGGCCAGTACCCACGGGGCTCCCATATTTATGTGTTGAGTTGTAATATTGCATTGCATTTTCTTTCTTGCAATTTTGATCATATTTTTGACTTCATCTTGTTTTTGTATAACTTGTTTATTATCCATTCTCTTAAGTTGCTTGATTTTTCATTTATTTCCTTTTTGAATGGACACATGTATCCCTTGAGGAAACTTTCCCCCAACTTTCCATATCCTCTATGTGTTCCTTGCGTTAAGCATAGGTATGTACACTACGCCTGGAACTAGTTTTATTTTCCACGACACTCATTTCCTCCATTGTATTATAGCATTATTTTACTTTTTTGCGGGATTTCTAATATGAAAAAGACAAAAAAATCAAATATAAAAAAAGAGGATGGAACGAGTTAGATTTCACTTATATTTGGTAGCAGTTATGTCTCCCTTGAACAAAGAACTTAGTATTAAGTCATCATCTCGGCAGATTAGGTTGGTATGGCCTTAGGAAGTTGAACCATGTTCATTGAGTCTTTACTCCTCCGACTAGTTATCCTTCCAATCACTATGGAGATTCTGTCAATGCCTCTTGTGTCACGGACTTATATCATCATTCAATGTTGATTTTATGCTACCAAAGTCACCATTGTGTCATGTTTTTATTCAAGGGAAGTTTCATCCTATGTCACCCACTCCTTATAATTCTTGACTTTGCATGTCGGCTTTCATGTATGTGAAATACATTTTGGAATCATTAAGTATCCTTGTCTTTTAGTCATGTCAGTATGGAATTTCCCCATTTACTTCTTGTTGGTGGGTCATCTCTTATCTACTACGACACATTGTTATGAGAGTTTGGTGTAGAGTAGCACCCTTAGTCTATTTAAATCATTAATAGATTATCTTGTGCTCAACATATGACATTCCATAATTGGGCACTAACTGAGTCATTTCCCTTTTGTTTGACATCAATACCTTATTCACACTTTAGGATTCATGTATTACCTTGGGATCCATTTTCATCATTGGTGGAATTCCTTGCCTCTATCTTTGGTTTCCATTATCGGTTGTTTCTCAGAGGGTCTCTTCTATATGTTATTCCATCTTGTCCATGCGAGAGATGTTCATGGTTATATGTCATTTCCATATTTCATCAAATTTATTCTAAATATTTTTCCTTATACTGTTCCTTTTGTAGGATGATGGAGGATACCCTAATTCCCTCCTTGTAGTTGATTTACTCCTCCCATCGACTTCGACTCATTTTCTCTAGGATCGAGATCTAGAGTCTTTATTAGTACCTTAGGGCTTGTAGTCATAAGTGGCAGGTTCCCTCACTATTGACAATGGGAATACATCAATGTCCCCTAATCGATGTATTCTACAAGTGTTTGACATCATATCATTTATTCGCACTTACTAGAATGTACTAGGTACCTTAATTCCCATTATCATTATTGGTGGTTTGTCAAAATTGCATTTTTTAATGGTATACATCAATGAACAGTAATCAAATTGTGTCTCTCTATGTTTGACTTCATCACATCTATTCGGGTGTTGTGGACTCATACCATCGGTGGTTTGATTTGAAGACCTTAGGTCTGTAGTAGAATCACTTGTTTTATGCAACTTCCCGAGTTGCAATGGACAATACATTGGTACTTGTGGAGGATTAGTTTGTGCAACTCTCGTTTCCAGATATCCTACTCTAATTTTGAGACATAGATCCACGGTGTATCTATTATGCGGCTATGATCTCTTTTGACATGGATCCATTATGTACTCATTGTTGTGTCCATGATCACTTCTTATATATACATATTTCATGGATCTGTAGCGTACTTGATTTGGTGGTTGTTCTTTTTTCACTCCTATGCATGGGTATGCCTATCTCGGGAAGAGAGTATTCTTACTTGTTTTTTCTTGTAGTTTCCTTTTCTAGACCTTTGTTCAACAACCTCCACCTAGAACCACTTTACACTCGCCTCTTGGATTGTATAATGTATTTCATCCATCAGTCTATATTCTGACCTCACACATTAGGGGGAATCTATTATAGCATATTTTTCCACCTCATATATTCATACCCTATTGTCCTCGTTCATATATCATTTCCCTACTTGCAGACTCAATCCTCCTTCATTCCTTGTCAAAAATCACTAAAAAAATCCATGTTTTGAGATGTATGTGGCATATCAGCTATCCAGCACACTTACATATGCATGTTTCTCTTTATTAGCTAGTGTACACATTTATTTGGCTCAAGAAAATATAATTTTGCTAAATTTTGGGCATGGTTTACAGGTTCCTCTGGTTCCCAACCCCCTATTTATGATGGATAACTACTCTAACCACTTGATTGGAGTATGAAAAGGATACAAGGGGTAGAGGAGAGATGATCACACCATTTTTCACCATTATGTTGGCCATATATTTCCTAGTCTGCAAGCCCCTTATCCCACATCTATGATTTATCCCCTTCATGTCTAGAATCCCCTATTTCCAACCATCCTTACTCCTCTTATCTTGTCAAAAAGAGTTCATTCCTATTTCTTGGACATGCTTGAGCATAGGAGTTAGAGATAGTGTTAATCGTCATTGGCCCAAGTGGAGGGACCTGGATTCTCGTTATGGAGTAGCGTTGTAGCAGTTACATGTTGTAACTACCCTTGATTATATTGTTTATCAATAAAAAACTCCCTTTCTTTTCCTATCTCATGTTTTCATTTTATTATTATTATTATTATATTTGAGAAATTTATTAGCTAAAACACTAATGGATTTTTTTTCAATCATCTTATGTGAAAATTAGTTATCTTGTAACTACCTCTTTGCAGTTGTCTTCTTCATTGTGTGCAAGTGTTTGAATGAACTGTTGAAGCATAACATTGGAGAAAGAGTTTAAACTGAGGGATTGTCATTGAACAATTGGCACCATGTTTATCTCCTACTTCTGATTGAAAGTTAGTTACTTAGTTAGTTATAAGATTTTTGTATTGTTCTTGTGGGATTGAATGTGGTATTTTGGTCAATATTATGTTGTGTTTGTAAGCCAAAACCATAGGAGAACTTTCTCCATCAACAAAATTTGCGACCATACTGGGGATTGTCTCCTGTTGGGTTAGTTTAGGGTGATTTCATTGATTTTCTTTTGTTTTCTTGATTGTTTTTTTATTTTACTATTGGGTTCAATTGTTTAGAAACTTGGACTTTCTTTCTATTCCTTGAATATGGTTTCTTTCTTATATTTTATTTAAATGATGGGTATCATACGCTCTGTTTTTCAATAACAAAAACATACATATGTGGCCTAGAAGAGGGAAACGATCATACATACGCACCCTTCCTTGGTGATAGGCATATACAAGTCCCATAAAGAGGTATTTTTTTCCTTTTTTCTTGTTCAAGGTCTCTTTTTGGTCTCTGATGGTTCTCTTGGGCTCTCTTGGTTTTCGTCTATGTCTTTAGGTAAAAGTGGGTTTCTTTAGTATGCATTTATTGTTATGTAATCCAATGGTCACGATATGTTCTATACATAGAGTGATATGATGGCTCATTATCCTCTATCTTAATGGCTACATTGATATGTGTCTTAGCACCTAATTGGTACATGATATCTACTTAAAGAGCATGGAGGGTCATTTGTTGATGATCAATTGTGAAAAACTCTCTTGTAAAATGTTTTTCTTTTGCATTAATATATTGCCTCAATTGGCCATGTTGGCTAGGGTTTTCGATTAGTTCCCTCTTCGATGGTTTTAACCTCATAAAACATTGGTTTGTTGATCTTTGATATAGTTGTGAGAGTGGTTACTAATGGTGTTTGTCTTGTGTTGGAACACCATGTTTTGTCGAACATTAACCTTCAATTAATGTTAGCGTTTTGGACCCTCTAGAATATTTTTGAAAGTCCACATGTGACTAACCCCATGTGTGTGAGTAATGGGGGTTAACATGGCATCCACTCAATACCATCGTGTTCAACATGGTAGGTCAACTTGTGGGAGGCATAACTTCCACATATGAATTGAGATTGAGGTGATTTTCAAACCGTTGGAAATATCTTAGTGTGTAGAACAACATTGATGGGCTAGGATCTCTGCTCACAAATTTTTGACCCCCAAAAGTGTTGTTTGATGCCTCAAACTGGATATGGAATTTTCCAAACTCTAAATCTTTAAATTGAGACCTACCACTAAAATGGGCCTTGCAAGCCAACTCCTCCAATTTCTCCACCCATAAAGTACCAAGATAGATGAAAAATTATAAAATGATCCATTCTGCATCAATGTCAAATTGGATACTTAGCATGCAATCCTATTTATGAAATACAAATAGGTTAGATAGGTTATATTAGATTTAAATTAAATTGCATCTTATATCCACATACTAGCTACATTTCATTTAAAGTAATGGAAACCAATGGTGAACTGAGCCATAACTAGTAAAGCATGAAGTACTAATGGGTAGAAGGGTTGTATCTAAAGGGTTCACCATTTTAATGGAGGAAGGTCTAGTTGGACCCTTTTTCCATATGAACCAGTGTAGTTGACTTGAGACATTTTCCTATTTGAAGAGGTTGAGGTACGCATATAAATAATTTTAGGATTGATTTTTTGTGACCTTCAAAATCTATATATTTAGTTTATAAATATCATACATAGTTAATCAAAATTATGTAGTATGCAACATATATCAATGATCGATACTTCACTATAATATATAATTTATTCCCCATGAGGGTAGTAAAGTAGAGGTATAACTGGAGCATTAAGGGAGCAATGGAGGACGAAGCAAGGTATCTCTTTAGGGTTTCAACGACATTTTTTTTCGAAGAGTGTGTCGGTGGGGGTTGTGAGGTAGGTATTTGGGAAGGCATTGACGATGATAGGGATGGAAAAAAATCAAGGTTGATAGGAAATAGGGGAGGTATATATTCCATAAATGGAAAAGTAATCTAAAGAAGCAATCACAAGTAGTTTTATCCATCCCCCAATGGATCAAAAAATTGGGCAGGTAGGTAATGAGGTGATGGGAAATGGATCCCCTGACAACCATTAGGTGAAGGAAGGGTGATCAAAAAACTATTTGAAGAACAGGTGTCTAGATAAGACCAAGGAGAATCTGAATACGATATCACATTACCATATATCAAAAACTACATACAATACATGAAGGATCATGTGATAATCGGTAAGTTCATGGCCATGTAGCCCTCTAAAAAAGCCTTTATAAGGTGGGTAAATGCAAGATGGAAGGAAAAAGGAAAAACAGATTTGAAACTGGGATCAAAAGGCTTCTTCAAGGTGAAATTTTTTTATATACAAGATAGAGAATGCTTTTAGAAGAAGGTCCTTATTTCTTCAACTTAGCTATTCTACATATGTGATACTAGACATAAATATTCTCACTTGAAAAAGAGGATTTCACTATAGCACTAGTTTGGATCCATATGTACTCACTACCCTAAGAATTTTGTGACTAAGAGATGCTAGAAGGGTTGGGAAATACACTAGGAATTTTTGTGAAAATGTCAAAGGTAACAAAAACAAGAAGATACACATCTTATGCAATAATTTGTGTGTATATGAATGTAGCAGGGGCACTCCCAGATGAAATAACAAACTCGTACTAGGATAATGAGTGGACCTAGACTCTAGATTATGAGAATATTCCATTAATAAGTAGGAGGTGCCATGAACATGGTCACTTGTTCAGGGACTTCCCAATGAATAAGAAGAGCTCAACAAATAAATACAATGAATAGTAGGATGAAGAGGGATTCACAAAATTCCAAACAAAAGAAAATAAAGGAAAAAAGAAAATAAATCCATGGCACAAACATATAATAAGCATACTAATAGTTTCCAAGCCCTGGTAGAAGGAGGGGAAGTGGTGAGTAAGGAAGGGCCTTCAAAACAGAAGGTCCCAAAGATAACCTAGATCCTTTCATATCTAGAAATCCAAAAAAGAAGGAGGACAAAAACAGGGATAGGAAGCACTCAACAAGAAAATGAAGAGGTCAAGATGTAGGATCTAAGTGGTACATAAGGTTCTGATAGGAAGAATTAGAAGGGGATAATTCTATCCAATAATTGGAACGTGGCAATCTAGATATCAATATTAAGGCTCCGATGGAAGTGTATGGAGAGTAGGAGCTGAATAATATGTTGGAATGTCAGTTGTGTAAACTTCATAGAGATTTAATAAAGGGAAAAGGAAAAGGGATGAACTAGGCTCAAAATGTGACTTCCTTAGGGGGTATTGGGATCAAAACCAATCCGCTAAATTCCCAGAAAATATCAGTAGGTGAGGAAAACAAGAGAGCTGTCAAAAATCCCACAAACAAAAACTAGAAGAGACGAGGGCACTTCTAGTGGACTATATTCAATGACTAGGTCTCCCGGAGAAGTATTTCCACCATCAGCCAAAGTTTTAAAATGAAGTTAATCTCTTGGAATAGTAGAGGTCTTAACAAACCTTCTAAGAATAGACTTCTTATAAATAAAACAATATAGGAAAAACACACTATTATGATGACACAAGAAACAAAATGTGACAGATAATCTGTGCTATGAATTTCTCAAAAGGTATGGAATAATTGTAAAGTAGAAATGGTGGAAGAAGAGGGAGATTTTTGGGGACTCACGATCCTCTGGGATCTCAAGATTATAAATTTGGATGTGCATTCCACCACACCTAGGATTATCATAGCCAGGTATAAGATCTTAGGCTTGCTAGAACAAGGTTACATCCCAAATTCTTATGGACCCTCATCTCCAGTTGTGGACATGGATTTTATAGAGGCCTTTAAACTCTTGGGATATACCCTGTACAACATCCCCTCAATCATTGGAGGATATTTTAATATGACAACCTTGCTTCAAGGAAAGAAAGGTGGGAGCCGAAGGATGGAGGGGGAAAATGAATATTTTAAGAACCTTATTTAAAGGCTCTATATTATCAATATACCAACTAGTAGTAGCATGTATACATGGAATAACAAAAGGAGGGGAGTTAACTATAATGAGGTTCACTTAGATAGATTTATAGTGTCAGATTTGATGTTTCAATCCCATCAAGCCATCTCAACAAACATATTGTCTTTCACTAGATCCCACCACTAGGAAATCCTTCTTGTGTGGGAGAGTAATCTGAAACCCGGGCCAAAACCTTTAAAATTTGAAAATTTTTGGATGGAGCATCCTGATTTTATGAAAAACATAAAAAAATAATGGCAAGAGCGATCATATTTGTATGGAACCAATATGTCCCAAGTGCAACAGAGATTAAAACATATTAAGAGTAGACTTAGGAAATTGAATAGAGAGATATTTGGAAATATATTTGAAGAAAATATCTTCCTAGAACAAGAGATCGAATCAGTACAAAATAATATCATTGAAAAGGGTCGATTGAATGAGATAACACATAAGGAGGATCAACTCAAACTAGAAATCAACTAGAGGGATAAGCAAGAGGAAATTTTATGGAGACATAAAGTATGAATATGATGGCTACATGAAGGGGATAAAAACTCTCATTTATTTCATAATTCCCCTCTCAAAAGACAAAGAAAAAACCAAATTGATGTCATAAGGATTGCAGAGAGAGATAAATTAGAGAGACATGAGGATATCGAAAATGAGCTAATCAACCACTTCAATCACCTATTAAAGGAACCAATGATCAATAGAGATGAATATATTTAGGCTATCACTAGTTCCATTTTATCATTGGTATCCCATGAGTGGACCCTCATCCTGACCTACCCATCATCTATAGAAGAGGTGGAACAAATGGTTAAAGATATGGAAGTAGGGAAATCCCCAAGGCATGATGGTTTCACAACCGAATTATTCTAGGCCTATTGGAATATTATAGGTAAGGACATATGAGAGGTTTTCAAAGGATATCACACTTCAAGCACCATCCTCTAGGATTTCAATGCAACCTTCATCACCTTGATCCCAAAGGAGCATGAGGAAAATACGAAAGACAAGTTTAAGCCCATCTCTTTGTGTACTGTTATTTATAAAAATATTACCAAAGTTATTACTAACATATTAAAGCTTATAATGAATAATATCAACTCTCCCGAGAAATGGGGATTTGTAGAAGATCGCAAAATCCTTGATGGAATCACTCTATCCCATAATTCAATTCACTCTATAAAAATGAGTAAGAAACTAATGATGTTTATTAGTATTGACATGTCAAATTCCTATGATCTCCTTGATTGGAATTTTCTTGAAAAAATGCTATGATCATTCAACTTTTTCAATGAATGGATCTTTTGGATCAAAAATCTAGTGTCCTCTTATTTCTTCTCTATCTCGATTAACCAATCTTCTTCCCTTACTTTTATTCCTTCCAAGGGATCAGGTAGGGAGATCCATTATCCCCTTTCCTCTATATCATCATGGCTGAAAGTTTGGGGAGGTTTATCAAGTACGTTATGTCTAATGGGAAGATCAAAGGGATATCCCTCCACCTACAAGTTGACCCCTTGTCTCATCTACAATTCATGGATGATGCTTTCTTTATGGGACAACCCTCAATCAAAGAATATTTGGATTTCATGGCCACCTTGTAATTATTCATGAAATCCTAGAGAGATTCCTTATCAATCAATCTAAATACCACATTTTCTTTTTTAATATGCCTATATTGATCCAACAAAATATATCTAGACTCTTGGGTTTCTAGCAAGATCCCTTATCTTCCAAATACATGGGGGTGCCCTTTCTAGATAAGGCCCTCAAAATGTCTATTCGAAAGAATTTCTAGCCAAATTGGAAGCAAATCTTTCTATTTGGACCCCTCTAGGGAAGAATCCTTTTATTCAAATCAATTCTCCATTCCATGCCCATGTACCTTTTTTTATGTTTTGGAAGCTCCTTTAAAAATCATCAAGAAGATTAGGAACTTGTAGAGGGATTTCCTCTAGGGGGTTCAACCCAAGAGAGGAAGTGGGCCCTTATGTTTTAGGAAAAGGTTTGTGTACCCAAGGAGTTTGTAGGACTTGTCATCATAGAACCTCGACTTATGGGAAAAAACCTGGTAGTGAAAACTTGGTGGTGATGGATCAAAGGTCCAGAGAATAAAGGTATGGAGAGAAAAGTATGTGTGCAATGCCCCTTATATAGAATTTATCTACATGGAAGGGGAGTCCCGAATATCCTTAATTTGGAATAATGTATGGAGTAACAGGGGTTTGGTGAAGCAACATTGTTTTTGGGAATTCCAAAATGTTATTCTTCCCTCTTTTGGGAGGACACATGGGAGAAAGAGTTAATCCTCAAGGAAGATGACCATTTTCAACAAGTAAAAGTCTCCATGATCTAGAAAGGGTGGACTTAGGTATGTCATTAATGGGAAGTTTATCTAGGTGGATATCAGTGTCCACCCACCTATTCCATTGGCTCGAAAACAGTTTTCCACCTTGGCAGTTTTTTGGCAGTTTTTCGGGTTCCAAACTTCAGGGGCTGTTTTGAGGCCCTGAATGACGTTTTTTGGGGATTTGGGGTCCAAGAAGCTACTAGAGTGACTTGCCTGGGCCAGTCAAAATGTTTTCTTCTTGGTTAAACATTTCCAATGGTGTATCCAGCACCCCAAATGGAGATCGTAGCAAAAGTTATGCCCCCCGGGAAGTTGACGTATCAACTACCCCCCTCGGGGCTCGCAAACCTTTTGGATTTTCATCTTTCGGGGTTAGGGTTTTGGATTTTACTTATGTTAAAAAATCCTTGAGAGCCTCATTGTAACAATCATATTCTTGTGAATGTGAGTGGTCGTCACATCTCTTCTTAGAGATAAACTGCCACCATTCTAGTGAGTCTTTCACTCTATATTTTTACAATTCTGTACATTTCTCACATTAATAGAAATTGTGTATTATTGTCTCTTTGTGTTTATATATCTGATATATTTATATTATATTGTTGGATATCCGATATATTTTTATTATATTGTTGGATATATGATACATCTCTGTACATTTATTTATTATATCTCCACTCTCATTTCGTGCCGAAAATAATCTAGATCAGAAGTGCAATTGGATAGCTCTTATCTCTTAGAAAGGAAGTGGAAAAAATGTCATACTTGGTTGATTACATGGGAAACAAGAGACCAACAACACATGGAGGTTAATATGCAAGCCAGGAAGATCAAAGTCCAATTGAACTAGATATATAAAGATGGGTAACTAAGGGCAATGGAAACTTCAAGGTTAGGGAGACCTATAGGTTGGCAACAAAAGTAAATCTCGACGATATGAGAGTGGTCTTTGAAAGAGTATGGAATCCTTTTATGTGGCTGAAAATATCAACATTTCTATGGTTGGTGGTCAACAATAAATCCCCAACTTGGGACCATATGTTTAGGAGAGGACATGAAGGCCCATCAATTTGCTTGGTGTGCAAAGAGAATGGAGCATCAACTCATAACCGTTTCAACCACTGTAGAGAGGCATCCATCCTTTGGGACAAAGGAAAAACTCTAGTTAGGTAGTCTAAGAGAGATAGAGGGGATATAATCTGAACTCTAGAGCATTGGTGGATAGACCCCTTCAAAAATCCTATTCTCAAAAAGGTGTGGAATACTTTCCCTGGTTTTATACTTTGGAATATATAGAAAGAACGTAATAAAAGGATCTTTAAACTATAGTAACAAAATATTGAGATGTTATGGACATTAATAAAGTCTAATGTATAAGAATCTATTGCTTCAACTACCTGATCTATTAAATATTGGAATTACTTAGGGACAAAGGCTTAAATTTTTCATAACTGACAGCTAGATCAATGCCCTCACCAAACTTCTCTTTCCATAAATTCACCTCATGCTAGGTCCAAGAAGACTTGTGACCCTCCACCAGAGTTCTACCTTAAATTAAACTTTGATGGGGCTTAAAAGGGTAATATTGGTTTCTAGGGGGCAAGGGGGGTCTTTCTCAAATCGACAAGAGAAATTAAGACAACATATGTTGTAAGGTTGGGAAATAAATAAAACAATGGAGAAAAACTAGTAGGAATCATAATCAGGATGCAAGTAGAAAATTATTGAGCTAAAATAGTGTGATTTTTGAAGGGGAATAATAATTTTTTATGTCTGCCCTGTGACAGATCAATAATGGGGTGAACTTAGAAAAAAATTCAAAAAAATGGAGATTGTCTTTAGGCCTTAACCAAGTAGTGGAGCTAGTTAGAAAAATACCAATGATAATACCATCCCACATCCATCGAAAAGCCAACTCCTTGGAATATTGTTTGGAAAATAAAAGAGTGTCTTTAACCAGTTCTTTAAAGGTGTCCATCGAAAAGACAAATCCTTGGCAGATTGTTTGGAAAATAAAAGAGTGTCTTTAACTAGTGCTTTGAAGGTTTGGAAATGTTCAGAGCTCATTTTGCTTCAACTCAAAGAGTAATGAAACCATCTAAATGAGATTGAAAATCAACACCAAGATGGGGTGTAGATGAGTGGGGCCATGGGCACACACACATCACACCAGGTCCCCCCTCTGCCATGCATTAAAGGACATTCAAGGTGGGAATAGGTTGGTAATATTCAGCCACGAGGGGAGGAATATGGAGAGAACAAGGAGAGGTATGATCCTCTATAGACCCTATACTGAGTTGATAATGTTAAATGGTAGTTTGGGGGAATGGTACAGTGAGAAAAAATTTAGTTTAATGTTCAAGAATGGATATTTGAGTGGAGGGAGAATAGAGGAGATGTAGGGTGATAATGTTATTTTAAGGGGAAGCTAGGAAAAAATCATAATGATGGAAAAAGTGGGAGGCGATATGTTATTATTTGAGCTAATCAGTAAGGATTTATAGTTTGGTTTATGGTTGCTCTAAAGAATATGATAGTGCAAGCATTTTCACTGGCCTTTTAGGGTGAGAGGGTACTCAAGTCTTCAATATACATGTAACCCTCCACATTGTGCTTTATGTCTTCTCTACGTGCTTACTACTCTACTTGTGTGGTGCATGTTGGTGAGGTATCTATTTCTAAAATGGATGGAGAGAGTGAGAGGATCAATCGATATGAGGGAGTCATCCATCCCCAGTTGACTCCTTTCTCTTGGTTTCTCTCTTTTCCTGATTATGGTGTTGATTTAGTTCATTTTGTTTCTCATTTTCTATCTATGTATATCAATTGGTCCAAGGATGAGTACAGTCTCTAATAGAGGTGGGATTGCGAGAAAAAACAAATCTCGTGGGGGATGAGAAGGCCTCAACCTCCACTACTCAGAATTTCTCAACTAGAGTTGAGGAATATGCATGGGAGGATGATATGTTTCGAAGCAAAATTCTCATCTGTAGAGAAGCACGAAATGGAGGTATTGGAGGCTAAGGTTCATGCCATGTGATAGATGACCTTCGACGCTATAATTGTGGAAGAAATTGTGGGTTGGGTTGAGGATCTAATCCTTCTCAGACATTGGATACCAAGTAATTTAGGATAATGTAAACTTACTAGCTAAGAAATACATTAGTATCCCAGGCCTTGGAAAAAAACAAGGAAGAACAACAAGGTATACTACACACTACTAGAATATTGAATGAGAATTTGAGGCCATGTGTAAATTCGTTTTCGGTATTTGGATTTCAGTTTCATAGGTGACAAAGGATTCAAAGAAGAGGAAATAGATGGAAGGCTCAACCAATTCAGTAAAAACCTAGGCCAATCCCATTATGCTTGATGAAGACCCTCGGTCTCCAGACGTTTCCCATGAGGAAGATAAGGATACCGAGTTAATTATAGAAGTGGTGGAGGAGGAGAATCCCTATTCTTCAAATTCTTGATTTATGTTCTTCTTACGTTTTATTTTCTATTTTTTTTGTGTGTCATGAACAACCATAGACATTTAGCACAGTTAATGTCCTTTTATGTTTACAATGTTGGGATAGAAGCAATTATGGATGGTTTGGGAACTACGAATGATATTCATCTGGGTAGGGATTTGGTTTCCTTTAAGGCAGGTCCCCTTCTTGTAATGTTGTAAAACACCTTTTTGTATATAATATAAAGCAGTAGTAGTGGGTTTTTTAGTTTAAAAAAAATGTAGAGGTATAAATAATATCTAGAATGTCAAGTTTTAAATTTCAAATTTGTATGTCTCTATATTGAAAATTTAACATTTCAAGTGCATTCATCAATTGGGTCCAGCTAAAGTGGTAGAGAGGAGATATATTATCCTTCTCACCTAGGTTTGAATACCATTTGTGACATTTTCGCTCTTCACGAGCTTGTTGTCGATCGGGTCTCTTTGTGAGATAGTTGTTTATTATAGCTTCCAAGGTACCAACAATATCATTCTCACTTACAGGTTGGAGGGTGGGAACATGACAACATGGAAAAAACAAGCATTTCACGAGTGCATCTTGAAAAAAATATATATCAAATAATGAAAATAAATTACATTTACAATGTAAGTTCATGCCTTCATATTTAGGAGGCTCTTTTTTGCACATTCGTGAAGATGTTATTGGGTAAAAAAATTGCATCCACATCCCCATTGATGAAATACATCTTGAGAATTTATGTCAATTAAGTGAATAAATGGCAATAGATTGGCACCATTTTTTTCATTGGTGTGCAGATTACACTCCATGTTCATCGTTTGATACCCACCTACATAGTGTTTCATATGTATGTCAGTTTATCTGATAAATCTATTGGCCACTAAAATAAAATATAAATATACCCACAACTTCCAAGAATTGGATAGATAATAGATATCTACTGTGAAAGGTTCTAATCCTGAGGAGTGATAGTCGGTGAGGCCCCTTGTCCCAACTAGGGTTGGAATTTGGATTCCTCGTTACCCGACAAACATTTTTTTTGAAATTTTGGGTCTCTATATTTCCTGTCGAAAAATGTTATGTCTAAAATTGTACCCTTCCATAGTGAAGTTTTGAAGGGAAATTAAACCTTCAATAATGAAGTTTTGATTAAAAAATTACCCTTCAATAATGATTTTTTGTTAAAAATATTAATATTAATTACCTTCATAAATGACATAACTAAGTTTCAAAATAGAGAAAATTATTACACACTTATTTTAATGTTAAATTACATGAGATAAACATAATTTTGTAGTGATAAATCTTGGAATCTAGAGCACCATAAACTTATTAAGAAAAATAGAAAAAAAAAAAGACTAATATGTAAATTTTAGCAAATTTTTCACACATGAAGAGACATAACCATTTAAAAAAAAACATCCTTACTCCCACTTGTAAACAAAAATAATTAATAAGTATCAAACATGAGACTACATATAGCATTTGGTTCATCAAAATTCTTGATACAACATTTATAATTAACTCACCAAAATTACCATTAGAATAAACACAACATAAAATGACATGTTAGGGGATGTTTCGCGTTGGTAGCATGTTTAATTATATTATAGTATCTAGGAGACTGCGAGCTATCTTTGCACAAATGATTTGATAATCTTCACTAGCACCAGGAATGTGTCCCATCCATTCTTTGAATCTTGCCGCAAAAATGTGGATCTAAGGTTGTCTCTAGTAGACATGAAAATTCAACTACCAATTAAATTTGAATACAAAATGGGTCACCCTAACCACCTAGGGATAACCTCCAGTCAAACAAGGTGGGGCTTGAGATTCAAACCCATGTTTAGAACCTAGAAGAGGCATATGGAAGTGAAACCAACATACCATAGACAATTATCTTCAAATGGGTGTGAAAAAATGGGATACCCATTATGTATTACACAGAAAAATCTAACCAAGGCAAGGCACATCACCACATACATACATATATACATATATATATATGGGGGGGAGGTTTTATTAAAACCATATAAATCAGAAATGAAAATTCATGGTGAGAAACATGTCCATCAAAGTAATCCCAAAATAAGGAGTAGGCAAAAGGGAATTTGAGTGATAGAGGAAGCACAAAATATATTAAACCAAAATCAAATTTTTATCTTACATCATCAATATTGCGACACTCAACTAATACCTTATTCCACAAGGCATGAAGCATTTCTAAATCCATCTCCCACCTGGTGGGGGAATCGAGCAGGTGAAATAGAATGGAATAACTGAGTTGTTGAACATGAAAGGCATCTTCTTGAAAATACAATTATTGTCAATGGCCTTTCGACCTATGTAGTTCCATAACCTCACATGTGGAAACCCCCTCCCCCCCCCTCATTCTTGCCTGTAATATTCTTAGCCTTATTTATTCTCTTGAAAAATATCAAGGAAGGTGTTGTAACTTGAGATGGTTCCTGGATTCTTAGAAACCATGCCAAGATATATTTAAACCAACTATAGGCCACAAGTTGGCTCTTGGATCAGAGTGGGATCCCTCAAAGAAAAAAATAAACTAACTTCCTATTGTCACTAGACATCATCTTACATATTTCAGCTCAATATGCCAGAATTGAATATTAAAGAAAAGAATAAACAGGGTTTGAGCATAAAATGGTAGCTAAGTGGAGTAAAGGTTATAAATATCTCAGATCAGAGACCTAATCATTGGGCATGGAGTTTCATTCAATAGAGAAAAAACATCGATAACGGAAGATGGAAGAAAAGGAGAAGAACATCAAATCTTAGGTTCAACAAAGAGTAAGGACGTATGTGTTGATATGTGATGAAGAAAAGATGAATTACTAGGCATTAGACAATAAATCTAGTAAAACATAAATGTGTGAGTTGGGCATAAATTATAAATCCAACACAAAGGCATCTAAATAAAATAATTTGTAGATATATATATATATATATATATATGTTTCTACAAATCAGTAAAACACATAAGACAACGATGGTGGTCATACCAAATTCATGTCTCCAAATTATATCAATTTTACTGTAAATTATAAAATGAAAGAAAAGAACATAGATGAATTAAAATAAGATTGATACATGAAATAGATGAGAACAAAACTCTATATAAATGAGAGATGAATCCAATACATTAATTTCTCTGAATTGGATATTTACAGAAGAATGGCCCATCGGGCACATTCCAAAATCACATATTCTTCGCTTGCTCAAATATCCTGACCTATACCCCCTTCCAAGCTGGTACTCGTGCTCCTTTTATAACAAATGGGAGATTTTTTAATTCTTTGATCTTTTTGAATGTTGAGTTTTTTCCCTAAAAAATGCAACCATTTCTATATCTGTCTCTTTAACATTTTTCTTGACAAAGATTTCTTAGGGAAAAACAACTTTTTAAAATTGTCTCTTCCTAAGAAATCTCAGTCAAGATTATGTTATTGATTAGAAACAACATCTCAATTCTAACAAAAATGATTGTTCTCCCTTTCGCATGCATATTTAAAACTTTGTTATAATTGATTGAATTTGATCTTTGTGGAAAAGATTTTTTTAAATAATTAGCGATAACCATCTTTCATGATTAATAATTATTCACTCTATAATTTGATTGGCTATAATTAATGGAGATCCTTTGAAGTGTCACGGATGAAGATATATGTGCAATAAATCCCATATTTCTTGTGCCACCATTTAATGTGATTAATAATTTTCAATCATTATAAGAAAATGATGTCAACTGATTCAAAATATCTCTCTAAGATTCGAACCTTTAGGTATGTTCCTTCATAGTATTCTCGTGTATTCTATATTATCGCAACTTAAACATCTTGGCATAATTAACACATAACAAGAAAATCTCGGCGTGAATATGATTGAAATATTGTAAACTCGATCTTCTATGAGTGACAAGACCTTCATATAATCTGACTTGATAACTAACCGGAGCTTCTGTTGATGACAAAGACTTCAACTGTTGTAATTTTAGTGAGATGATTCTTTATGATTGTATTTAGAATGTGACAACTGATATTTGGCTATGAAGTGTACTTTTTGACGACGACAACAAGTAGAAATGAATGTTAACTAGACTTTTCATACTCTTCATGTACATGCACCTACCCATTCACATGTCTTCATTTTGATGATCTGGCATAGTTTGGTGGTTTCTTCTCCATTGGTCCACGTCACCTTTTTATTGGACATGTGGAAATTTTTAATTATATGGCACGTGGTAGACTCTGATTGAATGACATATGGTATATGTGGAAAATATCGATTCAAAAGTATTGGCAATACTTATGAATTTATAAAACAATACGTATTTCCACTATCAACAAACCACATGTCTTTCTTTATGAGTGGAAGGGTTATTTTCTGTTGGGGGTTGTCCATGGTTTTGAAATACGCTGAGGGAGGGGTTGTGTTGGTTTCTTTGATCAACATGTAGTAGTAGTACAAACCGCCTTATATCACCATGGGGGGTAACCTATGTTCGACAACATAGGTATCCCAATAGAGGATGAACACCTTCAGTAGCCACTCACACAACAAGATCAAATATCAACACATCGATGTTTTGACGTGGTAAAACCCCTACAGGGAAACATCCATGGCCCTAGCACATGCGGCCACTTGGAGTAGTTTATTAATGCAAAGGAAAAATAGTATAGAGATATTTTTACAAGAGAGTTTCTCACAATTGATCATCGGCAAATGACCTGCCATGCTCTTTAAATAGAGATCATGGACCAATCGGGTGCTAAGCCACAGATCAATGGCCATTAATATCAAGGATAATATGAACCATCAGCTCACTCTATGTCAGAAAAATATCGTGATCGTCGGATTTCCTAACTACAAATGCATACTAAAGAAACATACTTTTACCTAATGACACATTAGACCAAGTAGATCTTAACTAACTCCTAAGTGTCTAAATATCCTAACATCCCCCCTTAAGAACAACTTGGGATAGGATTGAAGGATTTACAATA
>JZKD02S2042477.1:19194-40641 GCA_000966675.3 Picea glauca
AACTTTGCTTCTGTAAGAGACTTTGTGAAAATGTCTGCAACTTGATCTTTTGTAGGGAAAAAGAGCACTTCAATAACTTGATCATGAATGAGATTTATGATGAAGTGCATGTGTATATCAATGTGTTTGTTGTGCTGATTTTGAATTGGTTCTTTCTTGATCTTGATGGCACTTTGATTGTCATACCAAAGACTGGTAGGATGTTGTTGTTGGAATCCAAACCGTGAAAGGATCTATCGAAGCCACAAGGCTTCCTGACTTGCATTTATCGTTGCTCGATACTCTGCTTCTACTAAAGAAAGTGCAATAGTCTGTTGTTTCGTATAGGCCCAAGTGATAGGTCCTGAACCAAGGATGAAAACATAACTTGTTGTAGACTTCCATTCATCAAGGTCTTCGGCCCAATCTGAATTAGTGAAACCAACTACTAAAGGATTCCCCCCTGAACTGCAATGTATCCTGAACTGAACTGTACCACGGACATAGTGAAGTATCATTTTAGTTGTTTTCCAATGGCTTTCATGGGGTGTTTGCATATACCTGGAAACAAGACCAACAACAAAGGAAAGATGATGACGGGTATGAGCCAAGTATAAGAGGCTATCGACTAACTGACAGTACAAGGTGGCATCAATGTTAGGAGAAGTACATGTGGTAGAAAGATTGACTCCAGAATGGAAGGGAGAAGGGGTTGGTTTACAATCTTCCATGTGAAAGTGACGAAGAAGGTCACAAGCATACTTAGACTAGGAAAGAAAAATTCCTTCATTGGTTTGCAAAACTTGGAGGCCAAGGAAATAGTGAAAAAATCCTAAGTCTGTCATTTCAAATTTCTTCTTAAGGTTGGTTTTCACATGGTTTAAAAGTTTTGAGTCACTACTAGTAAGGATAAGGTCATCAACATAAATGACAAGAATTATGATATGGATTCCTACTTTCTTGGTATAGACATTAGGATCAAAATGGCATCTAGAGAATTCGGTGTCAATAATAAAGTTGCCCATTTTGGCATGCCAATATCGGGGAGATTTCTTAAGACCATAAAGTCATTCTAGACATAGCCAGGAGTTTGTTCCATGTAGATGTATTCTTGCAAATCTCCATGAAAGAAGGTGGATTTAACATCCATCTGATGGACCTCCCATTTATGTGAGGTAGAAAGGGAAAGAACAAGGAAGATGGAATTCATTTTGGCTACAGGGGAAAAGGTTTCATTATAGTCAATTCCTTAAACTTAGGAAAATCCTTTGGCAACTAACCAAGCCTTGTGTCTTTCAACACTTCCATCTTATGCATACTTAGTTCTGTAGACCCATTTACATATGACAAGTTTTCTTCCTTTTGGAAGAGGCACAAGATCCCAAGTATCGTTTTCCATTAAAGAACGATACTCTTCATTCATTATTGTATAGCAATCTGGATTAGCTGAAGCTTCTAGAAATGTCTCTGGATCATGAGTCTCTGAAACTTGAGCCAAAAGAGAAGAGGCTCCTTGGAACTATGAACATGTTCATTTCTGATCTAAATGATCATTGTTGGCACAGGGGAAGACCCAGGGTTCAATGCTACAACAACGCACCAACAAAACCCTAACTACCGGCCCTTTCGACAACACCTACGAAGCAGATAAAGTCTCACCCAAGGTAGAGGCAGGGGTGGTTACAGGACTCGGGTGTCTGCAACCTTAGCTAGGACACATATCTGTTATTGGAATACTTAACAGATCACTTAGCGCCGACAGTTCATCAATATTTGACCACTATCTACTCTGCATATAAAATAGAGCATCGCATCATTCATTCAGATCTGATGTATCTAAGCACTTATCATAGAGAGGTATATTAGATCTAGCAGATTCAAGCACTAAGCACATTCACATAGGTCATATCTAACATCCATATACATCGTTAGCACAAAGCATAAACAGTTTTATCTATCTATATCAAAGCACTTAGCAAGTAGAGACATAAAGGCATCAATAGATCGCACAAAGCATAGAAACACAGCATGTACATGGTTTACCCCCACCCTGGGGCTACGTCCACCAACTCTTATTCTTTATTATCTTCATCAAGCTTCCGGCAGGCACAAATCTCAAAACCCTACTCCACATAGGACAGGAGATCTACGTGCACCTCGCCAGATCCTCCTTCCCCGAGCTAAGATATAGCACTAAGCCTTCTAAAGTCACTTGCACTCAACTCTGCAAGTTTCACACAGTATTCACAGAGCACTTACAATCCTTTGATCACATAGATCAATCACTAGCACTTAGCCCAATATCACACAGATATGTATATATGCATCGCTCCTTACATTGCCTAAACATATATTTATACTTTACAAAATAGGCCTAAACATGGGTAAACCCATGGGCCGACATCCCCATACCCGTTACATAATCCCAAATCCAAAAAAGGACCCAAAAAAGGGTCGATATCCCATGATCTTTGCTTCGTCTTTTACTCCGTCTTTGATAGGCTATCGAAGTCCCAAAATAGGTCAAACTTGACCAAGGATCTCCCAAAACTTGGTGAAGGGCCAACATGCCCCCAACACTCACCTGTGACTCATCCCGAGTCACTCTGATCTGGGTAGTTCTGCTTCAAAATCCTTGAGCTTGGCTCGATCTGATTTGACTTTTTGTGCCATGGCCTCTTTTTCATCGAACTCTTGTATGGCTGCGTTGTTGATAGGTCCCTTCAGGCATTGTTCAGCTGTAGTGACAACCTTCTCGAGTTCTGCTCCTCAACCTTCGACCTCTTTGAAAAAATGGTAAGCCTTATATTTTATAGGTTGGAGCCACTAAGTTACTTCCATAACTCTACTCTGGATAGTGTGAACCTATTGCTAGGCAGTGCACTGCTCTTGGGATCATTTAATTCTTTCCACAACTGACAGGGGCTTCAACTGAGCCTGTATTGTCTCTGCTTGTTTCTTTTCTTCTTGGAGCTATGACTCCAGTGCCTGCAATTCTGGGTTCTCAGTGAGTTTCTCATATGTTTGAGCACTGTGATTACTTAGTTTCTTTCATTCCATGTCAAGGGCCTTTATCCTTTCAACTGTGCTTCAGGCGGTTACTTCTCTTTGATCCCTTACATCCTGCGGAGTCTCGGGCACTGTGTGGATATCTAAGTCTACTATGCATTGTTGTAGTTGTTGGATAGCTTTTGTGAGCTGCTCTACTTGTTGTGTGACTTGGTCCTCTGCCTTTATTTCTAAGACTGTCACAAAGCTAAGTGCTCTATTGGCTGCTTCTTTCACTTTGACTTTCTCTGCGAGCAACTGTTCTTTTCTTTGCTGCATATGTGCTTTTTCTTCATTGAACTTTTCTTGGAGAGCAATCTTTTCATGTTCTGCAGCATTGCGTTTCTCTACGAGTACGCCTTGCACTTGCTTCAAGGCCTGGGTGGCTTGTTTTATTTCTTCTTTTTCTCTTCGAAGGTGAGCTTCGACTGTATCAGCTAGTCGGTGGAGTTGGGTTGGATCATCTCCCAACTCTGGTTCTCCTGAGGGAAAGGGCGCAGTGGAAACTGCACGACTGGACTGAAGGGCATGTTGTACCCCTTGGAGTTCGACTTTAATTCAATCATACATTTATTCCTACTTGGCTTCTTGTTTCTCTGTTATTTCCAGTGAAGTGTCATTCAGGGCTGCGATGATGAAGTCAAAATCATCGGAGGTGAGGATAGTCTGCATCTTGGTCATGGTGGCTTTCGATTTCTTCGAGGAAGAAGGTTTTGGAGGGGAAACCTTCCTCTTCTTCAAGGGGTCAACCTCGTCTCTGGGCGGTGTCACTTTGCCTGGATTATTTTTAGCTTCTACTTTGTCATCACCTCCTTGGTCAGGTGACACTGAAGCAGTATTTCCTGAGGTGTTGCTTAAATTTTGACCTCCTCGGTCTTCTTGGGTGTAATCCGTTCTTTATGAGTGTCCTCTAGGTTGTCAAGATCAGATATATCTAAGGGGTTGGTGGGGATACGGAGGTCAACGGACCATTCCTTAGTGATCTCCTCAAGGTCTTCTTTTGTAAGTTTATAATATGACTAGAGATGCTCTGTATGTTCATCTCCTCGCGTTGTAATGTAGATGAAGTACCGATCTACGCTAAACTTCATCAGGGGTTGGAACCTTTATAAGGTGATCGGATTCATGTGAGGCTTAGCTTCTATGCCTCTCTTTAGCTGTAGGTAATATGTATGAAACACATCATTTGACTATCATTGTTTGTTCATATCACTTGAATACCAAAGGGTAGCGAACTTCACAGCAAGCGGTTCAAACGGCTCTATGTCTGGGAAGGTCGCACCTTCCGACATCTCCCAGGATACAAATGTAATGAGGATTAGGAGCCAACTGAAATGAAATTCATAACCATGATCATGTGCTTCTCGGCAATCTAGTTCCAATTGGTTAACTAGGTACTTCGCCCAGTTCATTTGTAGGCCTTCTGCGCACTTCCCTACGAGGTCAACGATAAAGTTTGTGACTTGTGTAGGTCGGTTCTTCCTTACTAAATTTCCAACTATCAGTCGACATGCTAGGCGCACTGGTGGTGAACCATAAATGCCTTTCTACCTGTTCGGAGGGTCGGCCTAACGGTTATATTTTTCCCAATAGCTATATTGCTTCACCCTGACGAAGTGGCATGTGACGTTGTTCTGTTATCCCGACGAAGCTCCAATTTTTCAAAATGTCCCTCTGTGAAGTTCCCTCTGGAACCTTCTGTAACTTTTCGATCTTATCTCTCTTATTACTTAGCTTTCTGGCCTTCTTTCCTATGAGCTTCGTCTCGGTATTCCTTTTTCCATTTTGATTCTTATCTGCGTTTGGCATAGTTACTTTGCGTTGTTGAGATTCTTTCCTAATATTTGAAGATGGTACTTCCTCTTTATATGGAATAGGTACTTCAATATTTTTTGGGTCTTCTAGTGTTCTTGCAACTTCGACATCCAGGTCTCTGGTGTTCAATAGATTCGATCTTTTCTTTTGTTCTTCCATCAAATGTGCAATCCTTCTAGTCATGAAATCCTCTATCTCTTGCTTCTTATGCTCTAAAAAGTCTTCTTCTTCCTTCCTTCTAGCCTGATCTCTTTCAATCCAAGGTTTTCCTAGTAACATGGTAAATGGGGCATTATTCTCAATAAATTTAACAATCTTGAAATCCTCCTCTGCCAAAGTCCCATTAGCATTCATAGGTATCTGGGTGAGCTTTCCACATAGGTTTATCATCTTTCCTTTGAATAGTATTATTCCTCCTAATAAAGGAATCATAGCAGGCCTTCCTAGAATTTCCCAATTTCTTTATGTCATGGTATTCACCTGTGTTTCCTCATCTAGAACACAGTCAATGTCAAAGTCTCCTATTCTTGCTTCAATACATTCTTTTTATTTGAAGATCTCTGATAAGTTGGCATATCGGTGGTCATTTAGGGTGTCTTTTATATGTAGCAATACTTTCTTTGATTCTTTCTGGGGTTCTTCCATAGTCGTAGTTTATGGATCTGCCTTAGGGTTTTCTTGTCTCATGTTCATTTCTTCAAGCTTAGCAATCATTCTACGGAAATCCAATACTTCATGGTCCATAACTTTGCAACAAAAACAACTAGGTCTTCTCCCAGGGCATTCCTTAGCAAGAGGTCCCGGTCTTCTGCAACTGTAACAGAGGGTTAATCCTCTCTTTCTTTTAAATGATTCCCATCTCTTCCTATTATGCACGCTAGGATCATAGTAGCTAACCTGTAAACATTTATTTCTAGGAACTTCCATCCATTTGTTAGTCCAAACATTCTTTCTATGCATAGGTATAACAGATATTTCACTATTCTTATCAGATCTATGCAAGTCAAACCTTCTTTCATCTATTAGTGCCCTAGTTTTCAAGCTAGGACGGAATCTATCAAACATACCTAGATCCATACTATTGAAACAAAAATTTCCACTTATCTTACTTCTAGAGAGCACAAAACTTCCAGATCTAGAACTTTTCACTATTCTTACCTTTATCAGAGCACAGAGCTTCCAGATCTTACCTCTTTTAATAAAAAATTCTCGCTTTTACCTTTCTCACAGCACAAAGCTTTCAAATCTTACCTCTTTTCTTCCGATCGGACTTCTCTTCTTTAGCACAGAGCTTCACAAACTAATTAGAGTACTGAGCACTAGAGCGACAGATCTACGCACAGAGATTTCACAGTTTCAGGTCGTATCTTTGAAAAAAGCTTCTTGTTCCTCAATTCCCAGCAATCAAAGTTTCAGGTCGGATATTTGCACAAAGCTTCTTCTTCCTCAGTTCCCAGCAATCACAGTTTCAGGTCCCAGAAATGGAACCATTTTTTGGCACAGGGGTAGACCTAGGGTTCAAACCTTCAACAACGCACCAACAAAACCCTAACTACCAACCCTTTCAGCAACACCTGCAAAGCAGATGAAGTCTCATCCGAGGTAGAGGTAGGGGTGGTTGCAGGACTCAGGTGTCTACAACCTTAGCTGGGACACAGATCTGTGATTGGAATACTTAAAAGAGCACTTAGCACCGACAGTTCATCAATATTTGACCACTATCTACTCCGCAAATAAAATAGAGCATCGCATCGTTCATTCAGATCTGATGTATCTAAGCACTTATCATAGAGAGGTAGATTAGATCTAGCAAATTCAAGCACTAAGCACATTCACATAGGTCATATATAATATCCATATACATCGTTATCACAAAGAATAAACAATTATATCTATCTATATCAAATCACTTAGCAAGTAAATACATAAACACATCAACACATCGCACAAAGCATAGCAACACAGCATGTATGTGGTTCACCCCCACCCTAGGGCTACGTCCACCAACTCTTCTTCTTTATTATCTTCAATTAAGCTTCTTACAGGAACAAAACTCAAAACCCTACTCCGCATAGGACAGGAGATCTGTGTGCACCTTGCCAGATCCTCCTTCCCCGAGCTAAGATATAGCACTAAGCCTTCTACAGTCACTTGCACTCATCTCTGCAAGCTTCACACCATATGCACAGAGCACTTACAATCCTTTGATCACATAGATCAATCACTAGCAATTAGCCCAATATCACACAGATATGTATATATGTGTCGCTCCTTACATTGCCTAGACATCTATTTATACTTTACAAAATAGACCTAAACATGGGTAAACCCATGGGTCGACATCCCCATACCTGTTACATAATCCCAAATCTCAAAAAGGACCCAAAAAGGGGCCGAGATCCCATGATCTTTGCTTCGTCTTGCACTCCATCTTCGACAGGATGTCGAAGTCCCAAAATGGGTCAAACTTGACCAAGGATCTCCCAAAACTTGGTCAAGGGCCAACAATCACCAACAAGATCACCAGTTTCTTCTCGTGTTGAATGAACCCATCTAGGAAGCGGTGGAGATGGTGTTGGTTCAGGTTCAAAGGACTCATATGGAGGAAGGTGAGCAGGAGGAGGTGTATTTTCATCCTCACTATCATCATTTGAAGAAGAAACCAAAATAGGAACAAAAGAAGGCACAAACGTTGAAGATGGCTCATAGGCCGAAGAAGGCACAATCGTCAAATTAGGCTCACAGGCCAAGAGATTTTCATCAAATTTAACATCTCTTCTAATAATAATTTCATTACAATGTGGTTGAAGAATTATATAACCTTTGACATCTTCAGAATAACCAACAAATATACACTTCTCACTTTTGGGCTACAAAGCTTTCCTTTTATCATTAGGAATGTTAGCCCATGTTATACTGCCAAATACACAGAAGTGGCTTGCATCTGGTTTAATTTTATTCCAAGCTTCTTCTAGTGTTATATTTTTAAGATCCTTTGTGGGAGTGTGATTTACTATGTAATTTTCACAATTGATGGCTTCTGCCCAATAATTTAGACATAATCCCTTAGATTGGATCATACAATTAGCCATTTATTTTAATGTGTGCTTCTTTCTCTCAGCAACACCATCTTGTTGTGGTGTATATGGAACAATGTGTTTCATTTGGATGCCTTGTGTAGTGCAGTAACTTGTAAAATTATTGTTCACATATTTGCCTCCATTATTTGTTCTTGACCTTTGAATTTGATGTCCAGGTTTCTTTTCTACAAGGGCCTTGTGGGACAAAAACTTGTCAAAAAAATCGCTCTTAAGTTTTAAGAAGTAAACCCAAGTACGTCTGGAAAATTAATCAATGCAAGAACCCAGAAAAAGAAGGAGAAGAAAGTGGACCACACAAGTCACTATGAGCAATATACAAAGGGCCCGAAGCTTGCCAAGAGGCAAATTTGTCAAAATTGTCCCGATATTGTTTGTCGAGAACACAATTTGCACAAACACCATCTCTACATGAAACAAGAGGAATACCAATCACCATATGTTGATTACATAGTTGTTGCAGTGAGCGATAGTTTAGATGATCAAACCGCTCATGCCAAATTTTGCTCAAGTCATCGCTATGAGCAACAAAAACTGATGGAAAATATGATGAGCCAAAGTTGTCAAACTTGTACAACCTAGTGATATCACCAACAATTCCAATTGCAAGAACATGCTTAGGATCGTTTTGATCCTTGATAACAACTTGGTAAGGTGAAAACTTTACGGTTTTACCTTCACCTGAATGACCTATTTGATACACTGATAGAAGGTTACAAGAAAGACATGGAACATATAATACATCATTGAAATGACCATTATCTACTTGAACTATTCTAGATCCTACAACACTAAGAGATATATCATCACCAACAAATATTTTCTTGGTGTTGCATTCATTTAGAGAAGAAAATATGTCTTTATCCTTAGCCATATGATAAGATGCTCTAGAATCAATAAGCCACTCATAAGAAGAAGAAGCAGAAGTTGCATTGAAGGAGAAACCAGAAGTAGAAAATGCATGTCCATGAGAAGAAGAAGAAGTAGTAGAATCAATACTGATGTTGTGCTTCTTCATCGTTGCTTCTAAAGTTTCCATCTTCTTGAAACATTTGGACTCATCATAACCATATTTATCACAAAAGTTGCAATGTCTTTTAGTCTTCTTATTTTTAGATTTTTCTCATTTATCACCATTAGGAGCTGAAGCTATCTCAGTTGGTTTGGCACCCTTATGTTGCTTGTTGTTGTGGCAAGTATGTTGTTTCTTGGGATTCTTGGGTTTATCATTTTTTTGGGCGACTAAGGCTTTGTTGGAGGTACCTGTAGTTTTGATCACTCCAAGTTGTACAAGTTTATATTGCTCTCTAATCAAAGCATTACAAAAGGACTCAAGAGTGGTTTTTTGATAAGCTTTCCCTGGAGCCTCTCTCATGGCATAAAAGGTAGATACAAACACAGAATATGCACTACCTAGATTAGAAAGAATAATATAGATGAAATGCTCTTCCTCCAGCTTTATCTCACATTCTTCACACAAAATTTTGAGTGTTTTAAACTTAAATAGATAGCATTCAATGAAAGAAAAATCATTTGGACTTAAAGTCAGTATTTGATTTTCTAACTGTTGTGCTCGAATAATATTGTGTTTACCAAACATATATTCAAGTTTTTCCCAAGTTTCATCGGGGTCATTAATTTATTTAAGGTGGAACCTTAAATCTGGAGAGATGGAAATTCCGATCAATCCACGTGCTTTGTCACTCCTATTAGCCCATTTGACTTTTTTATCAGCATTAGTGGGTTATTTTTCCTTTCCCAAAGTAATCTAGTACAATCCTTTACTTCTTAATAAATCCTCCATATTGGATTTCCATTGGAAGTAGTTGGTGAAGGTAAGAAAAATATTACTATAAGAATCCATATTAAATGTGTAGATAATATGGATTTAAAAATTTAAAATGGTGATCTGGATGGAAGTATTTCAAAAAATTAGGCGTTTTTAGAAAAACGACACTGAAAACGGACTTCGTATGTGAAATTTATGCCCTTTTAAAAAAAAGGCATAAACGATAACCAAAGGACCACGTGGTGGTGTAAGTTGTTTTATTAAGTGACCCACTTTTATAAAAAGAAGTGGGGATCACTTTTACAATGAAGTTATGGTGTTTTCTTTCTGTCAGGCATTATCTGTTTCTCCCCCGCTACTTACGCAACTTACTTGACTTATAATTCCTCTCCCTTGTGGGGTCTCGCTCCCGAACTCACTGCAAACCCCTTCCTTACCCCTCCCTCTATGCCCCGTTACTGCCCTTCTCTACCTTACCTTCCTGCCTATCCCACCCACTCAAGTTGCTACATCTTCCCTCTCGCAAGACCCACCCCTGGAAAGAGCCATCAGTTCCATTCTGGTGCACTATATTGATCATAGGAGGCACATATTATGATATATAGGATGCAGGGTCAATTCGATATATTCTTGACATACCCCTGCTCCCCATGAATGATTATTAAGGAGGGGAGTGTTGTTTCAGTTGGGTCTGTTGGTTGGTAGCTTGGACGGATACAAAAGAAATTTGCATGCAAAATAAATAACTCTAAAATAAAATATTAAAGCTACTTACAGTGATTCATTTTTAAACTTGAAGTGAAATACACTTTACAATGGAGCATGAACTTAAAAAAAAAAATAACAAAAAAGAGACTTGAACTCAAGGCCTCTTACTTAATAAGGCAACTTTTAACCAAGTGGGCTAGCAAAATATATTGTATTGTTTACCAGGAGGATTGGGGTTGTGGGTGTTGTTGTTGTTGATGATGACCTTTGAGAGCATGCTAAAAAAAAACTCTTTTGACAAAATAAAAAAATTTCGCTTCTCGATGACAACAAGGGTTAGATCTCGGTTAGCTTACCCATAAAATGCACCTTTTCCTATCTGTTTATGATTTGTCGAGATCGTACAGGGAACGGGGAAAAGAGAATACGTAGATATAAAAGAGTAGCAACTCGTAAACAAACAATATAAAACCAAAATAAAAACAGAAATAACACTCTGCAAAAATTTAAAAAGGGCGTATTCATGCTTTATACCTTCGGATCCAACTGAAATGGTTTTATCTTGGGAAAACAAAAACCTTTTCGAGTGAAAATAAAAATGTTCTTGACTGAAACGAGTGCTCCGGACACAATGGAACAGTCCTATTAGCCCATAAATGTACAGAAATGGAAGAAAACAAATATGAGACAACTCAGCGTCACGATCTCGATCTACAACAGGAGCGGGTCTTCAAACAAGCTCTGATACCATGTTCTAAAACATAGGTATTCCAACATAGGAAAAACACCTTCAATAATCACTCACACAACCATATCAAATATCAACACACCAATGTTTTGATATGGTAAAACCCTACGGGGAAACATCCACAGACCTAGCCAACAAGGCCACTTGGGGCAGTTTATTAATGCAAAAGAAAATGATTACAAAGAGATTTTTACAAGAGATTTTCTCACAATCGATCATCGGCAAATGACCCTCCATTCTCTTTAAATAGAGATCATGGACCGATCAGGTTTTGTAACATACCTAGCCACCCATAGGTCGGGGGTACACTACTTGCAAGCCCACCCTCAAACTTCTTTCTCATGTTGATACCTTCTTTATATATTAAGGATTCATAATATAACATATTTAACCACATGCACAACAATATCCAACAAGAATGCATAATCTAAAGATTATATTAAACGATAATCAAATATACACAATGGAAATGCATTCATATACATGTAAATGATAATTAAATTACACATCAGAATACATTCATACACAGATAATAATATCACGATAGAGAGCACTTATCTTTATGAAAAATGACACTAATTGGATGCATACCAAGGACGTTCCACCCAACCGTAGACACCACTGCTTCAAATCTCAACAGTAGTGTCACCCCTGAACCAGGGCTATGAATCCACAAGGATAGTTCCAGAGTGTAATTGGGTTCCCAAACCAGTCATCTCTCAAGCTCTCATAGGTTTCCCAACATCCACGACAATCCAAGTACCCATCTCTATTCTACCCAGCCTGTACTGCCCCAAGAGACCGGACCCCCACCCTTCTCTGCCACACAATCCCTCAGGCAGTCCTTCTCCTTTATTTTCAGGGCCTCCAGAACAGTTGGTTCAGAATCTCGATGTTGGGACTCTCAGGACTCGTAGTTGTGAGAAAAGAAGGTCACAGGCCAATGCATTTCAGACATGCAGGCCCCAGGTCGTGGCTGGATCACACCAATGACCACTACAACCAACTATCCCATGACTAATTCTTCAACAGCTCCATTTCCTTTGCCAAGCCAAGACGCAGGTGAGGATGGGTCGATGAATGGGTCAAGGGGTGTGTGGGAGTGTGTGCATGGGAGTGCGTGAGGGAAAAATGAGTGAGTGAATGGGAAATCAACGAACAAGTCATCAGTCGAACCCCCCCATCAGACCAGAGGTGGGTTTAAGTAACCTCGTGGGGAAACAAGAACCTCCTGGCCTTCCCCAAGAATCTCATGTAATTGATCCCCTCGCTTAGACAAAAAGGGTAATTAAAAAATAGGAAATAAACACTTAGTCCCTCAAGCTCCCTCTCTTGTAGAATCATAGCCCCCTATAACTTTAGTCCTTGTTCGTCTAACAACCAACGATGTGTTTATTATTAATAATGATCAAAACATTACATTTCTGGGGCATACTGGCCCTTTAATAATTGTTTGGGCACTCAGGCCTCTCAGCATTGTAACAATACATTATTTAAAATGGGGGTTCGAAACCTGGGGTGTTACATCCCCTCCCCCTTATTTTGGCACTGTCCTCAGTGCATATACAAAATAGAGATCAAAATCTCAAATTTATTCAAAAAGTTGGGGGTACTATGCCCGCATGGCATCTTCATGCTCCCAGGGTAGCATCTTCAGGACCGTAGCTGGTCCACTAAAATTTTACCAGTTCTATAACTCGATTCCGGAGCATTTTGAATTTTCTGTCTAATACCCTCATTGGTTGAACCTGAAAGTCTCCCTTCATCTCTACCTGAATCAGATGCCAATCAATAATATGGTTAGGATCATGTACATATTTATTTAGTAAATATACATGAAATACATTATGCACATTCATGGAAGCAGACAATGCAAGCATGTATGCAACTGGCCCTATTTTGTCCAATATTTCAAATGGACCACAGAATCTGGCTACCATCTTTGTACAACTGCCCAATTTCAAAGAGATTTTTTTGGGCTTCACTTTCAAAAGTACATCCTCCCCTACTTTAAATTATCTATATGTCTTGTTCTTGTTTGCATAAGCTTTCTGTCTATCCTAAGCTGCCTTTAAATTCTGCTTGATCTTAACCACCTGGTCTTCCATGTCCTTGAGCAACTCCAACCCAAGTACCACTCTGTCTGCTGGGTTGTCCCAACTCACTGGAGTATTTCATTTCCTACCATACAAGGCTTCAAATGGGCTCATTCTCAATGAATCTTGATACCCATTTTTATATGCAAACTCAACCAAGTGTAAGTAATATTCCCACTTAGATGGTTTATTCATCACATACATTCTCAACATGTCTTCAATTATTCGATTGACTCTCTCTGTTTGCCCATCTATCTGCAGATGATATGTTGTGCTAAAGTTTAGATGTGTGCCAAATCCTTTAAACAATCCCCTCCATAAATTGGAGGTAAACTTTGTATCTCTTTCCGAGACGATTGTCCTAGGTATCCCATGCAACCTAGAAATTTCCTTCATGAAAATTTCTGTAACATTAGCCATTGTATGTGTTGTCTTCACGGGCACAAAATGAGCATCCTTTGTTAATTTTTCAACCACCACCATGATTGAATCATGTTGCTTATTCATTCTGGGTAATTCTGTGATGAAATCCATGGTGATCACTTCCCATTTATTCTCTGGAAATGGAAATGGCTGCAGCAAACCCGCAGGGTGCCTATGCTCAGCCTTCACCTTCTGACATTCCATACATCGAGCGATGTAATCATCAACATCCTTCTTCATTCCAGGCCAAAAGAACTATCATGTTACTGTTGTAATTGTTTTCTGGTAATCGGGATGTCCCGCATAAGGAACATCATGCATTTCCTTCAGTAGCAAATTCCTCAATTCCCCCAAACTAGGAACATATATTATATTCTTATTCATGAGTAATCCATCTTCCTTTACTTCGCACTCCTTTGTTGTACATTTCCTTGCTGTAAGTTTTCCTTTACCTGTAGTTAATGGCGATCTGTAACAAGATCGTCTAAAATTCTTCTCTTCAAGTCAGATTGATGCATACTGACAACAGTAGCATGCATGAGATGCACTCTCCTACTAAGTGCATCGGCAACTTTATTCTCCTTTCCCTTGATATGCTTGATGTCGAAGTCATATTCACTTAAAAATTCCAGCTATCTTGTTTTCCTAGCATTCAAGGTCAACTGTTCAAAAAGATACTTCAGGCCAATATGGTTTGTCCTTAATTCGAATTTCTTCCCTATGAGATAATGCCTCCACATCCTCAAGGCGTGAACAATGGCAGCAAGTTCCAAGTCGTGCATGGCATAGTTCCTCTCATGTTCCTTAAGATTTATGGACTCATATCCAATGACATGTCCATTTTGCGTGAGAACTCCCCCAAGTCCTTCCTTACAAGCATCTGTACATACCACAAAACTTTCATTTGGGTCAGCAATCTTTAACACAGGCGCACTAGTAAGTAATTCCTTCAACAGATTAAAATTATTTTCACACTTGAGTGTCCATTCAAATTTAGTTCCCTTCTTTTGCAAAGAAGTGATGGGATGAGCAATCTTAGAGAACCCTACTATGAACCTTCAGTAGTAGCCAGCTAATCCCATAAAAGATCTGACGTCTGACACATTTCTGGGTGTTGGCCTCCTCTAATGGCTTCGATCTTCTTTGGATCTACTGCTATGCCCTGCTCTGAAATAATGTGTCCTGAGTAATGGATCTGCTTTTGATAAAAAGAGCACTTACTCAACTTGCAATACAATTGATGTTCTCTCAGTACTTGAAATACCAATCTTAAGTGATGTTCATGCTCCTCTTCAGACTTAGAATAGGTAAGTATGTCATCCAGGAATACTATGACAAACTTGTCCAAATAGTTTATGAATATGCATTCAATAAGCACATGAAGACAGCTGGTGCCTTGGTCAGTCCAAACTGCACCACTAGAAATTCATAATGCCCATATCTGGTCCTTAAGGTTGTCTTATGAATGTCTTATTCCTTGATTCTTACCTGATGGTATCCTGCCCTCGGGTCAATCTTTGAAAATATCTTTGCTCCTCTTAGTTGATCAAAGAGGTCATCAAAGAGATCATCAATTCGGTGTAGCGGATACTTGTTCTTTATAGTGTACTTGTTCAGCTGTCGGAAGTCAATACACAGCCTCAAGGTTCCATCCTTCTTTTTGAAAAAAAGTACTGGTGCTCCCCAAGGTGAAACACTTGGACATATGTACCCTTTCTTCAACAATTCTTCCAACTGCATTTGTAATTATTTTAACTCTGGTGTGCTCATTCTGTAAGGTGTTTTTGACACTGGGGCAGCTCCTGGAACTAAATCAATTGAGAAATCTATCTCCCTCCTTGGTGGAAATCTGGGTATTTCTTGGAATACATCTTCAAATTCATGTAGCACTGAGAAATCTTCAAGTCTTGGCCCCTTTGCATCCACTGGCTCCTCCACATGAGCTGCATACAGTTCAAATCCTTTTCTAAAACATCTTTTCAGCTGTAGGGCCAAAATCTCCCTTATAGAGATAGGTCTTGGAACTCCTTTCACAGTGCTTTGTTTTCCATTTCCATCAAGACATGTAAATGTCTTGTTATGACAATCTAGGACAGCATGATGCTTGTCCAACCAATTCATCCCAATCAGAACATCATAAGACCCCAATGGTATGATATTTAGATCAGTACTAGTATTCACACCATTAAGACTTATGGAACAACTTCTAACCATATCATGGATTCTTCTTTTGGTTCCAGTGGCTAACTGAACCAAACTTGCTTTTCCAAGTTTACTTTTCTCCAAATGTAATTTATCCACTATCTTAGGATCAATGTAACAATGACTTGCTCCTGAATCAATCAAAACAACAATAGGCTGATTTATGATCTTACCTTCCACTTTGATCATATTGGACTGATACTCTACTTGTCGATCATTTAAAGCTGCATAGATTCTTCCCATATCTCTGACTGTTGTAGCCTCTTGGATGTTGTGCACAGTCTTCACTATGTCCTTTATGTGTGGCAAATCCTTGTATAGGTGATATTCCTTGCATCCCCAGCATTGGATTGGTGCTCTTCCCCTTTTTCCTAAGGAATATTCCTTCGTGGAATCCCCCTTAGCATACTGATCTTGATGATTTCTATTAGGCTCATTCCTATTGAAGGGACGTTTGAATCCTTTCCTCCTCTGATTGGACTTTGCATTCTTATTTTCCTTCCAAGATTTCTACATGGATTCTCTTCCCTAGCCTTGCTCATACATGTATTTAGCCTTCCTAATAGTTTCATTCAAGGTCTTGGGTTCTTCATACTTGATATTTTCCTTATAAAAGGCTGGAAATCCACTTAGAAATCTCTGTATTTTCACTTTCTCATGACCAATGAACCTGACATACTTTAACAATCCCAAGAACTTCTTCTCATATTCTGCCATAGTCATGCTTCCCAACCTGAGTTCAAATAACTCTTGCATTTTCTTGTCATAGAAATGCTCTGAGAGGTACTCCTTCTGGAAGTACTTCTTGAACTGCTTCCAAGTGATCCTACTTTCATTAACATGCTCCACTTGCTTCAGTTAGTCCCACCATATTGCAGCTTTTCTGTGTAAGTGGTAGGTGGCAATCCCAGCTTCCAGGTTTGATGAATAGTTATGCAACTAAAAATATCTCATGAGACCAAGCAACCACGCTTTGGCATCATCTTCCCTTTCTCTTTCACCCTCAAAGGAAGGTGGCTTGAGCTTCCTCAGCTCTCCTTGAAAACAATCTACCTCTTGTTTCCTTCTCTGGTGTCTGATAGGAGACACCTCTGGACTGCTTACGGGATCATCCGATGCATAAAACTTTCTTCCTGAGTAAGGAGGTAAGTGGTGTCCATGAGCTCCGCTAGCACTTGTGGAATAACCAACTCTTCCACGAGCATCTCTTCTTTCATGACACCTGCCTTCTTCCTCTTATCTTGAGTTTGATCCCTTCTTCGTTTGCCTCTACAACTGATTTAATCTCTGCAACACTTGAGCATTTATCTGACTTTTCTCTCTCATCAATCTCTCATTCTCTGCTTTGTAGCTCTGCACTTCTATCTTTAGGCTTCTTACTATTTCTATTAACATTTCCTACTCTTCTTTTCCCTTGCATCCATTGGACTCTGTCTCTGCATTACCAACTTTGGTATTCTGGCCTTCGACCTCCTTTTCATGACTGGAGGCTCCCTTGCCTTCTTCCATTTCCTCAATACGCATCTTGAACTGACGTGCTTAAGCCTCTTAATTCTGCAAAATGTGCAAGCGACAATTTTGTTATAATTATGCATATGATAAACAAAATTGTCGAACCATGCTATAGGTCTCTTTCTTTTTTTTGTTCATGGAAATCATATCCCCATTCTCTGAAAATAACCTGTTATTCCTGGGTTGGCACAGAATTTTATCCTGCACTGGTGCTTCCTTCAAACCACCTTCCTATGTGACCATGACTATAAACCGTGGCTAAATCCTTCCTTAGCACCTTTTTGTCTCAGAGACAACCAATTTGGCCCTTATCCCTCTTTCCCTCGGCTCTCAATCTGCATATGACCAAGGCCATGACCATGTGCTTAGCTGAAAAAACGCTTGTCCAGAGCTTCAGGACTTCAGGACTTTTATCCAGGACCAAATCAACGGTCCTCGTCCTCTTTCATGATCAACGATCGAGATCCACCTTGGGAATCCGTGCTTCGGAAGTCTCAACTTTCCTCACTTGCCTCCTCCCGAAATGCTTTTACCTAGATTTCATGATCTGCCGACGGGTGTCCTCCCACAGATCAATGACTGTGAATCGCTTCGGCTCTTCAAGCTTTGGAAGTTTCAAACTTCCCTCCTACACTTTCTCATGGAGTGCTTTCACCCGAAGTCAATGATCCTTTAACGTGTGTCTTCTGGAATCGACGGTCGATATATACTTTGGCCTTTGGGAGTTTTTGACTCAACGCAACTTGTCACATCTTTCCCTTCTAGAGTGCCCATTCTTCTGGACTGCACGATCTGTCACCATGTGGTGAAAGGATGGAAGCAGACACGTGGCCCAATCAGGCGGGTGACACATGTCATGTTGTAATCAACTTTTCAATATTCCAAAAGCTCAAATATTACTGACATGTGGCATACATCCCATGTGTCCACATCATCCCAGGTGATGTCTGCAAGCCACGTCACTTCGGGGATTCCAAGGTCCACATCACCTCTAGGTGATGTCATCGTGCCTTCGGGCTTCAAGACTTCAGGATTTTTCAAACTAGCACACTTCTAATTCTCCCAAACTCTCAATTCTCGAACTAGCCAATCTGTCACCATGTGTTCTCCTGGATCAAACATCCAAGATTCACTTTAGGTCTTCACCCGGAGTTCATGGATCTGCTTCACCTGTCCTTCTCAATCTGACGGCTATGTTTTACTTCGGGGCTCCGAACTTTGGAGATCTCAAAATTCAACCTTTTTCCTTGAAAACGTTTTTATCCGGGGCTCGTGATCTACCGATGTGTGTCTCTCGTGGATCAACGGCTATGATTCCTTCGAGACTCCGAACTCTGGAAATCTCAAATTTTGAACTTATCTGGCCCCACTGGATTTTACCTAAAGCCATGGATCTGGTGACACGTGGCTCTCGGTAGAGAAATGGTTGAGATCCTCTCGGATGATCGGACGGTTGAGGTTTGCTTCGTCTCTCTGGCTCTCCAAGCTTCAGGATTTTCAACTCAACTGAAAACCTCTCAAACAAATTCCTCTGGAGTTACTAATATGCTGCCACGTAACCTCTTGGTGATCGTCGGTCAGCATCTACTTCGGACGATCCGGTAGTCGACGTTTAATTCGGGTCTTCGGCTCTCTGGGCTTTGGGAGTTTCAACTCTCAACTTCTCCTCGCTCTCTCTTTCCCAGAGTGCTTTCAACCAGAGCACACAATTGACATGTTTCCTCCTATGGATCGATAGTCCCTAGATACTTTGGTTATTCAGAATTTTGATGTTCGATCCCTAATCTGTCACATCATTGCATGCCTTTCAAATTTGTGGGGGCATGCATCGGCGGTTTGAAGTAACCCTCTTTTCACCCCGCAATTCTCCTTATGTTGACACGTAATCCCTCGATGAAACTGTGGTTTGGATTGCAGGACCTTCTTGGGAAATTATCTCTCGTACAACTCGATTCCCCGCAATGCCTGTTGGTCGTTGATCTCTCTCTCCAATGGGATCCTACGGTTGCGACCTTAGCCCTTGTTTTCTTTTCATCGGATGACCCTTGTTCACCTATCCTTCAATCCAATGATCATAGATCTCTCCTGATCCTACAATGGCGATCACTCCCGAATTCAAAAGGGACGGTCACGATCCTTCGAACCCTTACAGAGGATCTATGAAGTTTTGTCTCATGTGTAGCTTCTGCAACGTCATCCCGCCTGAGCTTTTAAATTTCATGGTCAGAGTTTGATCTCGACCACGAGGCTCTGACCAACAGACTCGGCCCATACCGGCCTGATGTTTCAACCAGAAGGCTCTAATACCAAACTGTAACATACCCAGCCACCCACAGGCCAGGGGTACGTTACATATAATCCCACCCTTAGACTTCTTTCTCATGTTGATACCTTCTTTATATATTAAGGATGCATAAGATAACAGATTTAATGACATGCACAGCAATATCCAACAAGCATGCATAATATAAAGATTATATTAAATGATAATCAAATATACATAGCGGAAATACATTCATATACTTGTAAATGATAATTAAATTACACAACAGAATATATTCATACACAGATAATAATATCACAACAGAGAGCACTTATCTTTATGAAAGATGACACCGACTGGTTGCAGACCACCCAACCGTAGACACCACTGCTCCAAATCTACCCAGCAGTGTCACACCCAATCCAGGGCTATGAATCCACAAGGACGGTTCCAGAGTGTAATTGGGTTCCCAAACCAGTCAGCTCTCAATCTCTCACAAGTTTCCCAATACCCACAACAATCCAAGTACCTAGATCTCTTCTACCCAACCTATACCGCCGCAAGAGACCGGACCTCCACCCTTCTCTTCCACGCAGTCCCTCATGCAGTTCTTCTCCTTTATTTTCAGGGCCTCCAGCACAGCTGGTCCAGAATCTCAATGTTAGGACTCTCAGGACTCGCAGTTGTGAGAAAAACAGGGCACAAGCCAATGCATTTCAAACATGCAGGCCCCAGGTCACGGCTGGATCACACCAGCGACCACTACAGCCAACTATTGTTGGAGTTACTTCACACACACCTAGGATTTATTTTTCCTAAGGTTTTTTCTCGTTTATTAGTCATAATTAGTCATTATCCAGTCTCCTATATTTTAGGGGAGAATATTCCACCTAGAGAATATTCTCTCTCAGTTGACACTTCAGTTTGACTAGTTGAGTTGAGTTTAGATGTTGCATTGGTTTTGTCACCATGCAACATTGGGATAATCACAAGCTAATACGCACATGCCTTGGGATCATCACCAGACTGGCGCATTACCCTTGATTTCCTGAGTTAACTCCTCACTACTCTTTGTTCAATCAATTAACTAAAGACTAGTTGACTAGTTAACTCAACTAGGTGGCAGTTCACTCTCGTAACTGCCTGAGAGACTATACTAGGTGGAAGTTCACTCCCGTAACTGATGGTGTGTGTCCATATCACTCTAGACCACCACTATGGCGCATTAGTTACTCATGTATCCTATATCTATTGTAAATTATTCACTCTTTGAGTGTGGAATATGGTTAATGAGAATTCTTCCTTTCTTTCTCTCTTGCTTCTTCTTTCTCAATTTCTCTCTACAAATGTGTGTGGTATTTTCTAGATAGATATATTCTGTGCAGGTTCAACACATTTATATGGTATCAGAGTCGACGTACTGCTAAGCAAAAGCTACACCAAATTATTTTTGCGGGTACTAAAGATTGAAGAACGCAGAAAAGATGGAATTTATGTTTTACTCTCTGATAATACTTCTCAGGCCTCATAACTATTTGGAGTGGAAGCCAAAGATTCTACTTCTTCTCAAAAGTATAGGCTTATACCAAATAACCATGGCAATGGAAGTAGAGCCTAATTCCGCCGATGAGAAAAATGACTTTCTCAATAAACAAGATATGGCCATAGGATTTATCTACATGTCTATTTCTCCATAAATTCTCCACCAAGTATGTGATGTCACACAAGACTTCACTCCAAATGAATTATGGACCAGATTAAAGGTT
>JZKD02S2042477.1:43788-54606 GCA_000966675.3 Picea glauca
TGTATCTGATGGTTTTTGGATAACCACTAACCAATTGTGACACTTTTAGGTGTCCAACAACATCCCAATGTATAATGTGTATGATTCAATTGCAAGTCATTGAACCATAATCCTGTCAAAGGTTGTCATCTCTGGAAAATCTCACAATGTAATCATGTGAGCCAGGATGCATGAAAATTGTTTACTTAATGTAAACTCCAATCTGATGAGAGCGAACCAAGAGAAGTGAATCAGCTTCTAGTCTGACACATCCCTGAAAGTGCCTGACAACTCAATCAAATGCCAAGATGCAATGCAGAAGGATCCTCTTGTCCTCTGCTAGGTCGAATGACCATCTATGTGAGCCAAATGTTCACATCATTGCTCTCAAAATCAAAATCTGTATGATTCAACTTAAACTTATTGAACCATAATTCTGCTAAAGTCTGTCATCTACAAACCGCAGTTGCCCATTTGGAAAATTTCATGCGCATATGGAATACTTGTTGTTGAAGCTTTCAGTTTGACAACCATATTCAATTTCATCATCAATTCCCCCATTTGTCAGCATAAAGGAGAGACCACAAGTGGTTTCATGAACCATCTTCACTGGAATTTTGAACTCCCCCCCTTAAGGTGCATGAGAGTTACATCATTGTACTCCCCCCTTCTATGCTCAAGAGAGTACCATACTTGTTCCATTTGAGTACAACACAAAGTGGGCATGCAAAAAAAACCACATGTAATCTCATCCCGTGAGGGCCATGCTCGAAAGCTATGCCATAAGGGGACCACTTATGTGAGGTACAAAAATGTTATGTGCTACAAGGTTGGTCTTTACTCAAGATTGAATTCTACGGTAAGACTTATATAATCGCTTGGTTGTTGATGACCATTGCCAAGGATCAATCCACTCATAGTGAATCTTCAATCTTGCAAGTTTCTTCAGTGTTGAACATCTGTCTGAAGAATGGTTATTCTTACCACAATGCTGGCAAGGATGGAGATCAAAACACTAATTGTCTTTGTGACCAACTCAATTACAATGTTGTCACTTATCATTCTGATGCTGAACTTGAGCAGGTGAAGTTGAAGCTTCTTGAAGGAATCCATCACTTTGGAACTTGATTGGTCTGGAATAATCAAGAATATGAAAGTTAACTTCCTTGTCATATCCAAGTCTTGTTCTATTCTTGTTGTAGATGATTTCTTCCCAAGGTCTGATGATGGGCTTGGAAAGAGTATTCTGAACCTGTTGCTTTGAAATCCATGGAAGTGGATTTACTGCATGTCGATGCATCATTGAAAGGTTTTCTTCACTAAAGTCAAAAGAAAACTCTTGAAATGTAGGTTCATGAATATATTCAAATTCGTATGAAACTGATTCTGAAGTTGTATCATTGTGTTGTTACTTCGCTAATTGTTGATCAAAAGCATCATCATCATCATCATAGAGAGGGTTTTGCTGAACATAAACTAGTTCAGAACACTTCACTGGTTGTTTATTTTTTAGATTTATCAACTCATCATTCAATAGTTGGGATAGATATTGAAGAAGTCTAACTTTAGCTTGCGTCATTTGCAAACAAGTTAGCACTGATTGAAGAGTTGTTTTGTTCAATATCACTATGTTTTCTTCAGTGGTGTTTATTAGAGTGTTCAGTAACTCTAATAATTCGAGACTTCGAGCCATTTCAAAAACACTAAATGAGGTTTCCTTGTGCATGTATATCCTGATTACAATTTGACTCGATAGAAGAAGGTTTATTTGCAACTCACTCACTTGAATCGCTCACTTGAACTTCACTCTCTCTTGCTTTTGTTCCATGCTCTCTTGAAATTTTCAACAAGTTGAGGATATGTCGGTTACCATCGAAAATGCATCCCAAAGTATTACAATGATTTGAGTTTCAAGTACTCAACCTAGTCAATTTCGACTCAAAATTACAATGGCTCGGGAATAGAATGATACAATCAAGTTGTGGGTGTCGGGTTCAATTGAGAATGCACCTTATGACAAATCCAATTAAATTCAACTTGATTTCAAAAAGACAAGTAAACTTACAAATACATTATTGCAAGTACAAATCAACTTGATCTAGTAATCTTACAACAAATTTTTTTTTTGCAAGTTACAATTGAATTTCAAATGCTCCATGATGTGTTGAGTTCAAATACTTTGATTTGTCCATTGTTGATGTGGTTGATGACTTGAATGTTTGTGAAATCACTTCATAGATGCTTAATCATATGTGCTTTGATTGCTTGTACTTCATATGTGCTTTAACTTGCTTGGAAGGCCATGTGGGTATAGCCGTATGACAAATCGTAAGTGTACTTATGTAAAAAATAGACATAAAACATTAGATAAATCAACCATGAAAATATTCACCACCGCACATAATGACAATGTCCTTAGACCCCCTTATTCAATTTCGGGACAGGTCTAGGATGAGAGCGACCACAAAAAAAATGATTTTATTAAGATATCCTCTTTACAACCACAATGATGCACCCATCATTTACAATACAATTTAACTTATATTTGATTCTTACAAAGTTGAATTGATCTCCATATATCATTTTGAAAAAACAAACAAGAGTTTTCACTAATGAAAATTTGACAAAAATGACAAATACCCACTCAAGATATCCTTTTAAATTCCAAAACACACAAAGCCCCTTCTCACTGTCACTAATGCTCATTCTCATTTACTAATGGAAAAACATATTAAATTTACTCACCTTAATGATGAAAAAAGGTTTTAAGTTGTCTTTAGCTCCACCTTTATCACTTTTATCCAAAAGTGAAAATATCATGATCTACAGAAAACACTGAGAAAATCCCAAGACCTCATTCCATTGCTTATCTCGGAGGTCCGTTGTACAAAAGTATTCACGGGAAGATGGAAGGCGATCACAACTAAGGTGAAATACCTGAATCAGATCATGACGAGGAATAGGAACAGGTCGTGGGATCTATTTTAGCGATTTGTGCATTGGATCTTCAGTCTATTAACATCGCCAAGGGATGCTTGATCGCTGGTTTTAGTAGTCTTGCGATTGAATTAAGTTTCTACAAGCAGAGGCGGATTAATTTTTCACTGTGAAAATCGAGCTTTTGTGCTCTGTAATTTGGTAGTAACAATCCATGGCTTCCACGCCGCTGATTCTGTCGCTGTCGATCCCATGGTGAATGAAGATCCTAAAACCACTGAAGAAAATCCCGTCAAGGCACCAAAGGAGAAAAAGGCGAAAACCCCAAAGGAAAAGAAGCCGAAGGCTGCCAAGGGTTCGAAAACCCCACCTACACATCCCCCTTATTTCTAGATGATTTATGAAGCCATTACGGATCTGAAGCTATTACGAATCAGCAACATAGCACTGTGAAGATCTAAAAAAATTGTTCGAAGAAGCGCGAATTTGACTATGATTTTGATAGCTGGAACATGGATTTGCATTCATAGACGAAGAAGATCTGGGCATGGACGATTTTGATGTTGGAAGAACATTCTTGAGGAGATCATGGCCTTTGATGGTCCAATCTATGGAGAGTACATCAGATCTATGGAGAGCACATCAGATCGATGATCTATGGAGAGTACATCAGATCGCAAGCAATCTAAATAAATCCTTATATGTGCTCACAAAATGACTGGTTTTTAATAACCTCTATTCCAAATTTGTACTTTGTTTTTCAGATCTCTATCTTTTAAATCAGATCTTAATACATTTAAAAATTAAGTCTATTTTTTTACTATGCAAGAAATTTACAAATCTGGAAAATGCATTCTACAGGAAATAAATTTACGGTTGCTGAAACTTCCGGTAGGAAGTTACCGTAATCGATTTGGACAACAATTTCAAGTTGCTTCTCCTCCACACAGACTTTTACACGACGTCCTCCTTTTACATAGCCACTACATTTCGCATCCTTTATACCTGCAACACCCTTGCCAATGCCATACTTTGCACAGTCGCCTTCTAAATTGTTGGCTCTGAGGTTGGTTTCTCAACTCCTTCAAGGGAATAACAGATTCCACATGATCCTTCAATTCGGGACAACAATAGGAAGAGGTCTGACGCATCTTCACGTCCTCACTTCAGCTGCTCCAAGTGTTGCGTCATGTTGACGCTTCAATCCACGCCTTCAGATTTGTTTCTTAACATATATTCCCCTCTTGCCCAGCAATTGCGTGGACTATGCACGGGGTTTCTCTTTATTTCTAGGTACAATGAAGAAAATGCCTCCGTGATTTCAACTTCCTTTCCTTCGATCGGCGTAGCTTAGCACTTCAGTAATTTCATTAAATCAGGAACAAGTGTGTGGTTCCTTGGGAATAGAATTCAATGGCTTTCGACTGCAATGGCGCTGAACTAGAATTCATCATCTGTAACCTGCATTTTGAATGTTCAATCGCCTTATGTTTCTTTGCGCCCTCATGATTGGGATTAGACAAAATTATGTGGAAACGGATGCACCATGCCATAAATAAAAATAGATCTGCACAAATCTTTCAATACCTCTATTTGAAACCAATGCGATTTGAAATCAAACCTTGCAACCGATTAAATTAAGATTTGATTCATAGTATATTGCTATGGAACATGTGGTTCCATGTTCACACCATCAGCGTTAAAAAAAACTTTCACAGACAACCAAATTGCTTTCCAGAGAGTTGTTTTCAAACAGTTCAAAGAGATCCGTGATCAATTTAAGTGCTCAATTTCAGGCATATATTACATTAAACTTCATGATTTCATTTCATTCAACCATCAAAAATTCATTTTGGATGACAGTTCAAAGAGATCCGTGATCAATTTAAGTGCTCAATTTCAGGCATAGATTACATTAAACTTCATGATTTCATTTCATTCAACCATCAAAAATTCAGTTTGGATGACAATATTGATACAATCAATTTACTGAATTCATTGTCCTTGTGTCCTTCACATGAAGCTCGAGTGCATCAATCATCTAGCCAGCTGGACTAATAGTCATCATCAAGTGAGAATTGCCAATGGCACATGGAGCACTCTCATGATCTTAAACCAAGTTCTTATGAACAATTACTACCATAGAGGATCACTCATGCCCCTTAAGACTAAAGAGGCTCTGATACCAATTGTAAAATATAGACAAGAATAACAACATGGTGGAAAAGGCTCACTAGCCAACACTCATAGTATTCACTCCAATGTTACATATTTATAGTACAATGGGTTATGCCACCTCATAAAGAGATTTGCTCTAGATCCTAAAATCATGCATGATGACTAGGCTAGGAAATCTTAACTAAATCATTAGTCATCACTTGAGGATATATTACTAATATCCTAAATAAATAATACAAATATAGGTGACAATTTAAACATAGTGATTGGTAAAGGTAAGCCATAGGCTAACAATATTTAAGGAACTTAATTTTATTGAGTAATAAAATAAAGATACTCATTTGGTAATGTTCCTCATCCTCATGGTGTTTCTACACTACCAAAAAGCATCCATAGCCTATGGTGTAGTCACCCCAACATCAAAAGCCTTGCTTCACTTCCAGCAAGCATCCATAGCCCCGGTGAAGATACCTGCATTTCCAAATTGAATTTCCTTTCACCACCTCTTTCATTTTGTTTGATACTTTACATGAGATGGGGGCAATCAATATGTTTTACACACCAAGGGATGATGTATGTTTATCAAGGATGAGGTGGGAATACCTTAGTGATAAAATGTACTCATAAATATTTGCATTTCCTCATTCTTAACTCTATCTTTCCAAAATATATCATGTTAATAGCATGCCTGGATTAAAAACTACCAGTTATAAGTTTTACACCAAAGCCTCTACTTAGAAAAGAATTACCCACGACATACATTTTCAACTTTCATGAGGAAATAAGTAAGATCTTCTCCTTTCTGGTTTAAAAAAATAACATCTCAAAATCTTCATCAGTAGTTAGAGCAATCTATTCTATTAAGATTTATAAAGTTTGAGAACATAAAGATTTATTTGAAAAGGAATATTTATTTAATTTTTTGAGCAACTAAAATAAATGTCAAATTGTGAACTTATTTATGTACATAATATTCCTACTCCTAATTCATTCATCCATGTTGATTAAGTGAAGTGGAACTTCCAGTGCAACCAACCAAACAATTGACTATTTGAATGAAATTTAATTTCATTTTTAATCTCAAGAAATAAAGTATGGATATTTGTAACCGAACATAAAATTTTGATCCATACTTAGGAAAAAATAAAAATGTAACACTTACTCTTCTTAATGATTCAAGGAAAACTACAACAGGGTCTTCAAAATTATCAAAGATTACCTTCATTTCCTTGATGAATAACTCTGCTTGATCCATCTGACTAAAAAAAAAATCCATTATAATTTATTTCTCTTTAAATGGTGCATGTTCATCAAAATATTCTTCGATATTTTGATCTTCAAATCCTTTTATTTTATCATTTATAAGACCACTGTTGAAAGTTCCTCTAAATGGTAGAAAAATATTTTCTTCCTGCTCTTCACTAATATAGAAACAATTTTGTCTATGTTCTAAAATTGATTTAAATCCTTCATTACAACATTGTTCAAAAAGAATCTCAAAATATGGAAATTTAGACACTTCTTCTTGAAAATGGAAAAAAATATCACATATCAAATTTCCTAGAGCTTTAGAATGTATTTGAAACTCACCATTTTTGTCCTGAGAAGAAGTCTCAATTTTCCAAATGAAACGTTGAATTTTATACTCCAAAGTAGACAAAAGAAATGTATCTTCTTGAAACTCTTCATGAATATGTCTATAGAAAATATATTTTTTAGATTCACCATCAGAAAATTCAAATTCCCCATGATGAAAATTACTCAAAAAAAATAATGCAAAAATCATTTTCCCATTCATTATCATATTGTTAATCTAGAAAAGGATTTTTTTATTATTCAGCAATATGAATTAAGATGGTATACATATCTTATTTTTCTTGTTTGCCTTCTTCTCTTTGCTCTTCTATGTCCAGATTCTCATTCTATATTTAACCAAGCAGCTTCCCACAAACCCATGGATTATTTTATATCTCATCAACATCAATGAACATCTGTTCCAAAGTTAGAGACTTCATTTCTCTAATATAAAAGGTCAAATCAGGATGATGTGACATTGCATAATATACCTTGGCAGCAGCTTCAGAAGATTGAATACCAATAGGAAAATCATGATAAGAATTTTCAAATCTTTTGTTGATCCTTGTAACATTTTCATCATTTCTTATTTTTATAGTAAAAAACTCAGGAAGATATTGATGTTGATATTTCCTTTCATCCCATTTGTGCAAGAAAATATCATGATAATCATTCCAAGAAATAATAGAATCAACTGCTAAGTCTCTAAACCATATTTTAGCTTCTCCTTCCTAAGATTGAGTGAACAGTCTCATAAATACATCCTCGTGCTGAATATCTAAGAAATTTGTGAAATGTTCAAAGGTTGTCATGTGCTTTTCTGCTAAAATATCATCTTCTCCATCGAATTTAGGAAGATATTTGAAAATTTTGGGAGGTAAATCATGAAGGAAAAATGGCACCTTAAGAGGTTTATATCTATTTATAGCCCAAGGATGGATCTTTGCAGGCTATTCAAATGGTATATTAATGTATGTAAGAGTTGGTATATATGTCTTAAGAAAGAATAGAAAAGGATCAATCAATAGAAAGAATAGTAAAGGATCAATCAATCGAAACAAAATTTCTTGGAATGAACTCACCAATTGATATCTGATCATTTTATAACAGTTTTTCATGTCTTCGTCAACAGGATTCATTTCCCAGTGGAGTCTTTGAGAATCTAATCAGAATTACAATGGAGTCGTCAAGTGAAAACTTAATTAAAAGAAAAGATTGAAACTATTATGCAACCTATTGTCTGACTCTCGTTCACTAACGAGATTAAGATCTTATCTTTATCATATCCCAAGGAAACTATTTCAAACCTTCAATCGTCAACAATGGTTCCAAAAGTATGTTGTAACTTGAGATCGTTCTTGGTTGCTTAGAAACCATGCCAAGACAAATTTAAACCAACTTTAGGCCACAATATATCTCTTGGACCAGAGGGGGCTCCCTCAATAAAAAAAATAAATTGATTTCCTACTATCACTAGACATCAGCTTACACCTTTCAGCTCAGGATGTCAGATTTGAATATTAAACAAAAGAATAAACAAAGTTTGAGGTTAAAATGGTAGCTAATTGGAGTAAAGGTCATAAATCTCTAAGATCAAAGACCTAATAATTGGGCATGGAGTCTCATTCCACATAGCACAAAGGCTGATAACGAAAGATGGAATAAAAGGAGAAGAACATCAAATCTCAGGTTCAACAAAGATTAAGGAAGTATTCATTGATATGTGATGAAGAAAAGATGAATTAATGGGAATTAGGCAATTAATCCAATAAAATAAAAATGTGTGAGTTGTGTTGTTGCTAGAGATTTCTCCCGGATGTGATAGAGAAATTCCTATATTTACAGAAAAATCAATGTTTATATATCCTCGCATTAATCTATTGACAGAGTAATCATTCTGAAATTTGTAAAATTTATTATCTGGCGGTCGCAACACTTTTCCCAATATTTTACCCTAGCCAGTTGGACGTATTATTAATGATCATGATTAAGATAAAGAACTTCGACAATTCGACATTCGAGAGTTTTGAGTGAAAAATAATGGATATCTCCCAAAGGATGAATTCACAGAGCAATTAATTAACCCCTAATTATTACTACACTTTAAATGATCAAGGTTTAAAGTGACTTTTTAATATTAATTACTTCGGAACTCCAGAGCTCTGGGAGTTCGTGAGCTTGTATGTGCGGTGAGTACTTCGATAGTTCGGCATTTAGGAGTTTCGAATGAAAAATAATAGATATCTCTCGAAGGCCTAATTCACAAACTGATTACTTATCGTTAATCACAACTACTTAAACCTGTTGGTTCATTAATCTTTAGTGTTTTATTTATCATGATCATTTGGGTGCTTTGGGGCTTCGGCACTTCGGCTCTCTGGCACTCCTTTGAATTTGTTCTTGATTTATCTCTCGAAGGACAATCTCTTAGAGTTATTTGGCAGTGATGACATCACTTTTGATGACTTTTCATAAAAAGTGAGTGATACGTGTCACCTAAAATCATGCAAATGATGTGAATAAAATTCCCAAAATGAGTGCCACGTGTCAGCACAAATAAAGATTGACAGGTGGCCTATGACTCATCGGTAGATCTATTTTAAAATACTTTTGTAAGAACATGTCTCCAGGAATCCGGAGCTTTGCAACTTCGAGGTTTTTAGATCTTTAAACACCTTGAGTTTGAAACTCCTGAATCGCAAAGTCCCGAAGTGACTTTGTAATTTTCTTTTGTTTAAACCTCACGCAACTTTAGAACTCTGAAATCGCAAGAGCCGTCGATCTAGATGACAAAAATGTTTTAATGGATGATAATGGATATGCCCTGTAAAGATAACACGATCATATCTTTTCTTCTAAAAAATGATATTCCTAAGTTTTTTACAGTTTTTTTTTTTTTTTAAATATCAAAAACAATTCAAAGTTTAATTTTTATTTGAAATTTTCTATAGTGTTTTAACAAGTTGGGCATAACTTATAAATCCAACACAAAGGCATTTAAATACACTAATTTTCTGATACATATATGTGTGTGTGTGTGTGTGTGTGTGTGTGTGTGTGTGTGTCTTTATAAATTAGTAAAACACAAAAGACAATGGTGGTGGTCATACAAAATTATTGTCTCTAAATTATATCAATCTTACTGCAAATTATAAAATGACAGAAAATAACATAGATGAATTAAAAGAAGCTTAATACATGAAATAGATAAGAACATAACACCATATAAATGAGAGATGAATCCAAGGAATTAATTTCTCCTACTTGGAGATTTACAAAAGAATGGCCCATCAGGCACATTCCAAAATCAGATAGTCTTCACTTGCTCAAATACCCTGACCTGCACCCCCCTTCCAAGTTTGTACTTGTGCTCCTTTTATAAAAAAACATTAGTTTGTTTAATTCTTTGATCTTTCTAAATGTTGAGATTTTCCCCTAAAAAATGAAATTGTTTATATATATGTCTCTTTAACATTTTTCTTGATAGAGATTTCTTAAGGAAAAAAAAAACTTTTAAAATTGTCTCTTCCTAAGAAATCTCAGTAAAGATTATGTTATTGATCAGAAACAACATCTCAACCCTAACATAAATGGTTTTTCTCTACTATAATTTGATCAAATTCTATCTTTGTGGAAAATATTTTTTAAAATAATTAGTGATAACCATCTTTCATGATTAATAATTATTCACTATGTACTTTGATTGGCTATAAGGAATGGAGATCCTCTGAAGTCTCATAAATGAATATATATGTGCAATAAATCCCGTGATCCGGATTATTTTGAGAATGAAATGAATGTGTAAATATAATAATAAATACACAAATATATTGTGAGAAACATAGAGATACAGTAATGCACAATTTTTATTAATGATAGAAATGTACAAAGATTGTAAAAATACAGAGTGAATGAACTTGCTAGAATGGTGGCAGCTTATCTTTGAGAAGAGATGTGATGGCTATGCTCATTCGCAAGAAGATGATGTTTAAAATGAGGCTATAAAGGCTTTTTTAACATAAAGAAAATCTGGATGGTTGTAATATTGGTTATAACATAATCTTTCATAGAAGTTGCTCACATGACTAGGGTTTGACAGTCGCGACGAGCTAGGGTTTGACAGTTGCGGCCACAACAGAGAGCATCATG
>JZKD02S2042488.1:33823-43921 GCA_000966675.3 Picea glauca
TATTAATCACGTTATAAATTTCAGAGAAGAGAATGATGAGAATGCACTTAATCACCTGATTTCCAATCCATATGTCATAGCAACTTGAATATTTACAAAAAATCTCCACTAATAATATTTTGGAACAAAATTTTCAGGAAAAATGTACAATAGAATATTTACAATCTTCATTTGAAACTATATTTCTTGTAAACACAATATCAAATGCACATAGTAAAACCATTGAATTGTTTTTAGGGAAATGCTTGAACATAAATTCCAATTTGGAAAAATCCAAAGAAGAAAGACTAATTAAATTATTGCAAAAATATTTTAAGGCCTTCGCTTGGGATTACATAGATATGCAAGGTATCCACCCAGATACTTGCACACATGACATCTACATAGAAGAGAATGTCAAACCTATCAGACAACCACAAAGAAGAATGAACCCTATGGTAAAAGATATAGTGAAAAAAGAACTTAAAAAACTATTGAAATTAGACTTTATCTATCCTATCTCTGATAGCCAATGGGTTTCTCCCTTGGTTGTAGTGCCCCCAAAAATGGAAAATGGAAAATTTGTGTGGACTATCGAGAATTGAACAAGGAAACTCTGAAATATTACTTTCCTCTACCCTTCATCGACTAAGTCCTGGACACATTGGTAGGAAATAAATACTTTTCTTTCCTCAATGGGTTTAGTGGCTATAATCAGATCAAAATAGCCTTGGAGAACCATGCCAAGACAACATTCACCTGTCCCCGGGGGACATGTGAATATAATTCCTACCCTTTGGGTTATGTAATGCACCAACTACCTTTAAAAGGGAAGTCTTAGCCATTTTTTTTGATTTGATACATGAATGGGCATAAGTGTACATGGATGAATTTTTAGTGTATGGAGATGATTTTGAAGATGCTTTAAATAATATGGAAAAATGTTCTAATAAGATGCCTGGAAAAAAATCTAGCACTTAGAGATGCAAAATGTTTTATGATGCAAACTGAAGGAATTGTGCTTGGACATCATGTGTCTCATGCATGACTTAAAGTAGATCCAACCAAGATAGAGATCATTCTCAAATTGCCAATTCCATCAACTCAAAGAGATGTTAGAAGTTTTCTAGGCTATGTAGGCTATTATCATAGATTCATAGAAAATTTTAGTAAAATAACATTGCCTTTGTTTAAATTACTTGTGAAAGATGCACAATTTTGTTGGGATACTAATTGCCAATCTTCTTTCCAAATTTGAAATAAAAGCTTTTATCATCCCCAATATTGAAGGGACCAGATTGGAGCTTACCATTTCACATATCCACAGATGCATCTGATACAACAATGGGTGCAGTACTAGGTCAAAAGGGAAACCTTCTAACCTATTCTATCTACCTTTTTAACAAAAAATTAACTCCAAATGAGCTCAATTATACAGTGACTGAAAAAGATATTTTTTTTTTGTAAGTAAGAGATTTATATATAAAGGGCCTTCAAAAAACCAGACCAGAGGTACAAAAACTTGAAAACAACCGCACTGTAATTGCTGAACTGCCCCAACAGAGGGGAAAACAGTTCAGCCAGTCGAGTAAGTCTAGCATTTGATAGTCTAACAATCTTGTAAAACAAAACTAAGCTGACTAAGCTACAACTAAGAAAAGAAACTATTAAAGATAAAGGAACCCATGTGGGGTCATTCACTTGGCGAGTAACCTGGCCAAGTGGCTAGAACGACCGCATACCAAGGCTCCTCATCAATGGGTGTCCCTTTGCCTTCCAAATGCATGTCAGCGCCCACGTTTCTCTCGTCCCTGTTGGCATCTGGCAGGGCATCTCCAGGCGGACTGTACACATGCTGGCCTGTAGCTGTCGCAGCCTTCGTGTCCTCATGCTTGACCTGCTCCACAACATCCTCTGTTGAACATTGCGTCTGAGCATTCCTGTCGTCGCTCTCTGCATGGGGTTCCTTTGCTGAATCCGCGCCTTCTGGAGTGGAGGGGAAAACATCATGGAAGGTGGATAGAATCTGAAGGAGGGTCGAGATCTTTCCGTCCATAATCTGCATTCGGAATTGGAGGTCCTCCATTCCCTGACAGAGTTCGAAGACTAGACCATAGAGAATGGTTCAACTTTCTTTTAGCTACGAATCAGGGATGGAGTTGGTAGACGCGTACGCACTGTTTCGTGCACGTCTAATAGGAGGTGGCGCCCCCATGGGAGGCTATGAGGAGCAAGCTACTGGTGCAAGAGAAGGTTCACTAGTTCTGGAGTTCGGTGGGATGGCAGGAAATCGTGAAAGAGAGCCCGATGAGCTGTCAGTAATGACTAGGCATTCGAACCGGGAACTGAAAAAGATATGTTGGTAGTAGTCCATGCAGTGAATAAATTCTGACATTATATTACTGGATACGATGTCTTTGTCCATACGAACCATTCTACCATTATATATTTAATGAATAAAACTATTACAAATGGTATAATAACAAGATGGTTTTTATTGTTGTAGGAGTTCAGTATTACTATCATAGATTTACCTGGAAAGGACAATCAGGTGGCAGACTTTCTTTCACGCCTTTAATCCTAGTGAGAGTGTTCATGTACTAGATTCTTTTCCAGATGAAAATTTATTTTCTATATCTATTAAATCTCCATGGTTTGTAGATACAACTAACTATTTAAACACATGGAAGTTACAAAAGCATTTTTCACCACAAGAAAAGAAGAAGGTTATTAAAGAAAGTGCTAGATATTCCTAGATCAAGGGAGATCTTTCTATATTGGAGATGATTTGATATTACATACATGTGTTAGGGAAGATGAGTTCTTTGATATTTTAAGATCATGTTATGATGAACCATGTGGTGGGAATTTTGTAGATAAACGAACAACTTATAAGGTCCTTTGACTTGGATACTATTGGCCAACTCCATTTAGAGACGCAAAAAAGTATGTGAGAAGTTGCGATTTATAGTTTGAAGAATAAAAACAAAGATAACCCGATAAACATGTGTTAACTATTTACGTTTGACCATATTTTTGTGGATGATATGCTAAACTCATTGCTAGTGTTGTTCCCCTTATCTTCCATAACTCTTTCCAAAAATTTCCTATGAATTTTGGATCTCTGTCACTTACTATTACTTTAGGAAATCCATGAAGCCTATGAATTTCCTTCACAAACACTTCTTTCACTTGAATTACAATACATGTACTTTGAATTCCATAAAAATGTGCATACTTTGTGAGTCTATCCATGACCACTAAAATGACATCCTTTCTCTCTGATTTTGGTAAACTTGTAATGAAGTCCATTGATATCTCTTCCCATGTTTTATTAGGTATGTGTAAAGGTTGAAGTAACCTTGGAACCTCATATGTATTTCCTTTATTTATTTAGCACACACAACATTCTCTTACTAATTTTTGAATATCTTTCTTCAATCCTCCCCCCAATTTTTTTTTTGATCCTTTGATATGTTTTAAGGAACCCTAAATATCCCACCATCATAAATTTATGATACTCCCTTATATTTGTTGTTTCAAATTTCATTGAGGGCACAAAAATATTCTACCTTTGTACTAAAGGATATCTCTTTTCCACTCTCAATGTTCCATAGAGATCTTTCCTTCTTTTATATATTGTATTTTCTGTCTAATTGTCTTCTTTCCATTCACGTCAAACTTCTTCCACCCACATATTAATGGAATATAAACCGGAGGCTTATTTCTTTTTGGAAAGGGGAAATTCTACGACATTGTCCTTCCCTTTTTTGTAGATTATTTCAAAACCAAGCCCTTTCATTTTTGCTACCCAATTTTGTATTTCTTTTGATGAAAATATTTTATCTGAAAATTATTTTAGGTTGTGATGATTTTTCTTGACTTTAAAATGCCTCCTAATGAGATATCGTCATCATTTTTTTTATTGCATGTAAAATTGCTACCATTTATTTGTCATATGTATATTTTACCAAGTCTTTTCATTTGAATTGTTTACTCTCAAAATCCAAGGTCTCCCTTATTTCATCAATATTGCTCCAATTCCTTGCCTTGATGCATCACATTAAACTATGAATGTTTTACCAAAATCAAGTGTTGTCAATAGTATTGTAGAAAACATAACATATTTTAAGAGTGAGAATTCCAAGATAGTCTCTTCATTCCATACAAATGAATTTTTATTCAAGAAATACGTGAGTGGGCTTGCAATGCGTGCATAATTGTTAACAATTTCCTATAATATCCATAAGACCCAAAAATCCCTTGAGAAACTTGATGTTTTAGGAATAGGCCATTTTTTGATAGCTTGAATCTTTTGAGGGTCCCCCTCGACCCCTTCCTTTGACAAAATATGCCTTAAATACTCCACTTATTGTTTCCCCAAAGCACATTTGGACCTTTTTACATACAATTGATTGTTCTTAAGAATTTGTAGGACTATATTCTCATGTTTAATGTGTTATTCCCATGATTATATATATAGGTATATCATCAAATAAAACTAACACAAAATTTATAAGATTAGGCTGAAATTTTTGTTCATAAGGCATTGGAAAGTAGAATGAATAACAGTGAACCTAAAAGACATGACCAAGAACTCAGTTCTCTTCACGTGTTCTAAATTTAGTTTTGGGAATGTCTTATTCTCTTAATATTATTTGGTAGTATCTAGATTTAGATGTAACTTTGTGACATAATCCACACCATGAAGCTCATCAATATTTGGAATATGGATTTCATCTTTTATGGTGATTTTTTTATATCTCTATAATTAGGACACATCCTCCAAGCATTATTTTTTCTTCTCACCATCACTAATGGGGATGAAAAGGAACTTCTGCTTGGTTGAAAAATACTAGCATCCTGTTGTCACACTTACTTATACTGAGAGGGGGGGGGGTGAATTAGTGTAGGACTATTTTTGTTTTTTTAAAATATTTGTCAATTTATTACTTTACCAATCATAAGCAATTAATGATAAATATACACAACCATGCAATCCACAACACACAAATATTTAACATGGAAAACCAAATGGGATAAAACCATAAAACTTGTCTTTATAATATCATGTAGGCACCAAACTACTGTTAAAATATTTGCAGGCACCAACCTGTAGGAGACACCAATATCCCCAGTTGAGCACCAACTTAGCAATTTATGTAGGCGCCGACCTACAAATGTAATATTTGCAGGGACCAACATGTTGGAGACACCAATCCCCTTGGCTGAGCACCAACTCAACAAGATGTAGGCACCAACCTAATGAAGACACCAATCTCCTCAAACTGTCAACAATACCAAATCATCTATTTGCTTCAAACCTTCACCTGTACATATCTGCTGCTCTATCTTTGATGTCACAACACTCTCCACCAGTTCACAATCTTCATGAATTCAGATGTTCCTTTTATCTTTCACCTCCCAACCACCCTTAGAAAATTATATTATCTTCTCTTCCATTCTCTGGTATCCTTGAACCTCACTGCCTCAGATTCTGTTCCATAATTCACATACACTATTGCTCACTTCTCTTCTTTGAAAATAAATTATAAGGGAACTGTTATTTATATCGATCACACACTTAAGGATTTGTCCTCATACAAAAGGTTTTTTCTCGTGAGGTTGGCTCCAAATCCTTTGAATCTTCCTCAAAACTATGCTGCAACAATATCTTGAAACTGATCTCAATCTACTTCTATTGCACATGATCTTCACATAGATCCTTATAAACACTCAACTACCATTCGATCATCCATCGATTTGATCTAGACCATTGATTTTATCACTATATACCAAAACAAACAACACAAACTCAATGCACAGTGGCCATTATATTGTCTCTTCAATTAAATCTCAACCATTGATCTCGTTCCCTAGATATCGACTTATTGAAATACAACTGTGCTTCAAATAATTTTCGAGGTTTAGATATGGAACCTTTCTCATGGAACCCTACCCGATCCAATCGCCTTATGGCATGTGTATCCACATGTCACCAAATCCACCAAGTCATCATCCCCTGGGCCTTCCATACACCCTGCACAAGAATTGTCAGATCATTCCTCAGATAAAATATCGATTGTTGATCTCTAGTTCTCTTAATATCCGGACCGACGAGATTATCGGGTCACCGACACATTCGGATCCAAACTCACCCTTTCAAATTTTTTGGTACTCTTATAGTGTATACCAACCCATCAGAACTTCTAGCTCATGCCTTCAACACCACAATGATACTTCAAACCGATCTTATTTGTCATATCATCTCAGATCAAATGTTGACTATGGATCTGGTTCCCTTGATACTGGAACCACCGAGCCTACCGAGACATTGGCCCATCGTTCCCCTAGGCCTTTAAATTTTCACCTCAACAATTTCTCCCAATCCAGTATGCCACGTGGTGATCAACCCATCGGGTCACCAGGCCCCCATAGCTTCAACATAGTAGTGCTCTTTCAATCTTTTGGTATTCGATATGTTGGTATGCTAACATGGAATATGACATGGTATTGACGTGGACCACTTCCACATGTACTGGATGACATGGCACCTATATGTGATTGCTGAAGTTATCACATCTTGCAACCCTGTTCTAACACCATGCTGACTCAAAACTAGTACATGGCCTGACACGTGGCACTAATGTGGCATTACCATTGGTCTACCAGGGCACCAACCGATGGAGTGCTAAGGGCTTCAACACTATGCTTTCACTCATCTATCCCGATCTAGTTATGGAACCTTGTATGCAGAAGCTTGTCTTGACGAATCCAATCACCTTGAGCCACATGTATCGCCTCATCACTGGAATTTTGGGCGATCGACCCACTGGACCTTCAACACTTCACCTTCACCATTCTTCCCAATATGGTATGGAACCTTATCACATTGTGTTCCTTCCACCGGGTCTATAGGGCTACTAGACCACCATGCCCGCAAAAATTTAACAAAACATTTCAACCATATGCCCTAATCTAATATCCGATATGACATGGTATATGAGGTGGCCTCGTCATGGATAATCGTATTGAATTGTTTTATTTTATGCTGCAAGCATGGTAGATGACATGGCATCGACCACTGGCCCATTGGGACTTCAATATTGCAATGATATTCCACTCTTCCGATATCTGATATGCCGATATCAGACCACAGGGGCACTAGGCCCCTAGAAACTTCAACAATGTGCACTCAGGATCTCACTCCAATATCCAATATGTCGAGGTCTCAATCCTTTCATCTTGGCCATTGATATCTCGATCTCCCGATATACAATATGTTACACTGGGTCACCAGAATATCAACCCACTGGGCCTCCGAAAATTTAACATTGTGCTCTCACATGATATCCAATATCTGATATACACTGGGTCCCATGACACAAAATTTAATGCCTTGCACAGGGTTGCATGGATCATCCATTCACATTCAAACTATGTTACTTCACCCTTTAATTATAAACCCATCAAAAACGTTTTTACTTGTGCATGCGGGATATTGTCTTTAGTCATTATTGCTTTGATTTGGTTAACTGGGCCATCAATACCTCCCTTACCAGGCTTATTGCTTCTTAGATCTTCCTTTGCGTCATCGAGCTTCAACAAAATGTGATCACTTTGCCACATAACTCTTTACCTCCTCAATTTCGTTCCTCCATTTCTCTTTGACATGGTCATGTTTTCCAACTTCAACCTATGATCAAATATTTGTTAAACTCACATGCTTATCATTCATAGAACCTAATTTCGATAAAGAAGCATGCACCCACATATGAAACTTTGAAACCTTCTGGTTCTCTGTTTCCTCTGGTTCCTTTGTTTGATTTATAATATGGACTCTTCTGGCCTTAGTAGTCCCCCCCTATATTTTGACTTCAATGCCAACAATTTTCCAACGAACTCCCCCTTTGTCATTGATGGCAACCTTAGTAAATTTCGATACTCCTACAGTCTACTGCAACCATAGATCTCACAATTTTTCTCTCATCTAAGTTGACTGCTTCCATATATGAAATTATCCCCCTTTGACATCAATGGCTAAGGGATTTTCTCCCCCTTACACTGTACTCTTAATTTTCTACTATGCAACCAACAACCTTCTCTCTTTTTGCAGCTCCCCTAAGCTTGTTCTTCTCCATCTAATCCTTGTTCTTTATATGCATAATTATTTTGGACAAGTCATCTTCATCAATGTCCTTTGACATAAAGAGTCACTTCATACACTCAGTTCCAATGACGAACTCTTATGTCAACATATTTAGGTTTCAACAATGCATATTTATTTCTCAATTGTCCTTTTCTTCCAATTGATTGGAATGCATAACCAAAAGAGTCATAGATTTACTTTCTGTGATCAATTATTTATATTTTTGGATCCTTCCTTCCATTCTATTTTTTTCTTCATATGAAACTTATCACATCTCCACGTGCTTTGATTCTTCAATTTGCTACATGCCTTCATAGATTCTAAGATATCTTCCAACTTCTGATCTTCATCATGATAATCTATTTCTGAAAGCAACTCCAACATTCCTTCAAGATCTAATCCTTCCCAACACTCACAACAAGTTCACCAAAAGATTCATCTTCTTCACTTTCTTTGTCTCAACTTTAGGAAGATAGAGCTTCCTCATCTTCATCTTGTCTAATTCTACTTATATTAGTGGTTTATGCTTCTCCTATGTGTGTCAATACACATGCTCTCTTAACCTTTCATTAACTCTTCCTTTGACCGATGTACATGTTGGTTTCATATTCATCATTGGGATTCATTTCTTCATTGATCAATCTCTGTAGTTTGGCATTCTAGGACAATCTTTAATTTCTTATCACTGACATCTTCATGTTTCTATCTTATTCATGTCAATGCAATAAGGAAAAACAATGCCACTTTTCCATGGATGGTTTCAATTTAGTCAAAGATACCATATGATTATTCCAACTATTATCAACTCCAATTTTTTTTGTGCATAATTCACATCAGAACAAGATGCTATTAGTTGTACTTTTTGATTTCTTTCATTGCTCAACTATTGTCTTCTATGTCACAGTGGCATCATACTTGTGAATGAAAAGCATTTCAACTTCTTTCTAGGAGTCTATTTCTAGTAGCCTTGTAGAAACTCAGTCCAAAATTTGTAGAAATAACTTCTTCTCATAATCTGCTTGCAATGGTGATGTTGTTAAACTTGTGGAAGTCTTTGTCCCAATCTCCTCCCCTTTGAGTGCTTCAAATTCATACTTCATCATTGCCTTTGAATAGGCTTGTGTCTTGGGAGCCTTCTTCCTTTTCTCTACTTTTTCAGATGCCACTTTTATTACAACTGAAACAAATGATGAAACTCACTTTTCCATACCTCCATGGATTATTATTAATCTTGATGTATTCTTTACTTGGTTGATCAACTTTGGATGCTTGAAGGGTCTATTTTTCATATGCTTTTGATATTATTTGAACTTGTTGCAATCATTTCCTTCTTTCTTTTATCCACATTCTTCTCCCGTCATTCAAGACTAGTTCCTTTTCCTTCACAACAACTTCTTTGTCAACTTCATGGTCTTCTCCTACATGTCCCATCCTTTTCAAAAGTGTCTCCTTATATTTATAAATATCAACTTATCCTCTCTCTCTTTCTCTCTCTCTCTCTCTCTCTCTCTTAACAAGTTCTCCTCAAATATATTTTCAGGATGCCAATTTACTACCTTGCTCTAATTGGCATAAAGAGAAACAACACCATCTCTGCATGAAACCATTTTCATAGTCACACAATTAACAAGCTTTGGTCCATTGGTTATGTGACTTGGGTATTCATTTGTGCTAGGAATGTGGTCTGCGTTGGCATGGATGTATGTTCTTCTTGTTCCTGTTTCCTCTTCTAAACTTTTGTAGTATCTTTCTTTTTGTGTCTGACGATGGTATTTTGTTCCTTGTTTTGTGCATACCAAGTTGATCCATATTCTTCCTTATTTTCCTTTTCTTGTTTTCTCTTCCATACCATTGTATATTCTTGTCTAGAAAATTTTGTCATGTTTCTCCTATAGTTTCGTACTACGTGTCCATATTTCTTTCATTTGTAACATTCAACTTTGTAATGTAGGGGAGCAAATGGATTGTAG
>JZKD02S2042488.1:43931-54605 GCA_000966675.3 Picea glauca
ACACAATGGAATAACCTATGTCACAATCCCTAGTCAATGTGGAGGAGGGATATATTACATGAAGGCCAAAATACCAAGTGCACATGAATTGTTATTAATGTTCATGAAAAAAGAGATTATTTAAGTGTGAGAATCAAGTGCACATGAATTATTATTAATATTCATGAAAAAGAAGTAATTAAGTGTGATAATCCACCTCACATTTCATTTCCTATTTTTTAGGGAAGGTGGAGGATCTCATGGATGGTTGAAATATTTACTCCTTAAAATCCTTGAGAGACATTTCCTCCCTAAAATCCTTAAGAAATATTTTCTCCCTAAATATCTTAGAGATACCTTTTTTAGTGGATCTGATGAGAGATACTCTCCATGGTGGTTAAGCCTCCAAATCCTATATAACGAGGGATTTCCATGTAGGAGGGGGGCATGGAGAAGTTTAGAGATACCAAACTTATGATCTCATAGGGAAGGAAGTAAATTGGAGGTATCAAACTTATGGTCTTGGAAGCTTTGTGCAAGGGCTGGACGAGGATGACTTGGAGAGGCTACTGCGACTTCATCAATGGTTTGTAAGTATCTCTTTTGAGTTCTCATTAATATATATGTTCTTGGCCTATTACCTTCAAGTTTGTGTACATTTTCATGGACCTCTTTGAATAAATCTAGATTTAAACTAATCAGGGTAGAATAGGAAGTATGCTTTGTCTTCACTGTTTATTGGATTGTAGGACTCGTTAAAGGAATTGGATATCAATCTCAACTTGGACCAAGAAAGGAAAACCTTCGTAAAAAGGTACTCATACTTTCTTCCTCTTCTCTATTGACTAGCTTAGTTATGTTTAAAGTAAAGTCAGTGTTCGAAGTTAGCAGTTTTTTGTCTTGGTCATAGGGGTCTAAGATCCAAGAGGGAATTGCCCTGTCCGTAGGGGAATTTTCCTACAACAAAAGTTGGATAAGAAGCTATCAAGTTTTCCCAACCAAAAAACAATCCTAATTTCCAACTCTCTTTCCACTTCAACTTGCACAACCCAAATAAATAACCCCTTTCTCTGCCATGCAGTCCCCTAGGCTGTTCGATTTCTCTCCAGGGCTCTAATGTTACTGGAAACTCCAAGGATTCTCAGTTGCGAATGGTTCATTCATAAATTTGATCAATATCATCCCATAGACATCCATTCCCACTTGGAATTATCAATATTTTATTACAACAATATAGCAATGACTCTCCTCTTCCAACCATTCATTTCCATGATCATACCAAGAGCACACGAATTAACAAGAATGAGGAACCAAGAATTTAAGAGTGATAAGAGTGCTAATATGAATGGATAAGAGAAAGTGAAACCAAAAAATGAAAGAGTGAAAGGAATGAAACCCCAAACAACCCAAAGAACGGTTTATACAATTACTTGAAATCAAGAACCCCATGGCCTCCCCAAGAAGCTCATGTAACCACTTTTCTCCATAAAATCAAAATGGATAAATAAAATATAATTAAAATACTGATCCCCTTAATCCCCCTCTATCGTGGAATCATATCCCCCTATCTCTTTTGTCCTTGTCCGTCTTGCATCCAACGGTGCATTTTATTAATACATACATACATACATACATACATACATATATATATATATGTATTACATTTCTAGGCACTCTGACCCCTTTTCAACTTTACTAGATCACCAACCTAAGTCACAATTACATAATACATTCTAGTTCATAGGAATTAAAACCAGGATGTTACACTTAACTGCACTCCAAATGTCAAACCCAAGTCCCATCAGATAAGTTTTCATTCTTATGCTCAAGAATGTATAATTTGACCCATCAAATAATCGAAACTTGTTTGTAAAAAAACTTTCTTGTCTATCCAAGTGTGGTACAAGGATTGACCTTCTAGTGGTTAGACTATTCTCAAAGGAACCTGATCTGATACCAATTTTTTTCACACTTACTTATACTGAGAGGGAGGGGGGTGAATCAGTGTAGGAAAATTTTTCTTTTCTTACAATATTTATCAATTTATTACTTTACCAGCTGATGCAGGAGCATATTTGTTCTCAAGAAATCCACATCAACCCAAAAATATTTCAAGTTTAAGCTAATAAATCATAGGAATGAATAAGTGCCAAATTCCTATTTCCGTAGTATGTTTTGCTATAACAATTTTTGCAACACTGTGATGAAACAATTGCTACAACACATTCTATAACAATTTCTACAACACATGCTGTAACAATTGATGCAACACCCACGTGACATATTTAGAGGCTACAAATTATGCATTTTCAGCTCCAACTATATTGTAAGAGGCTCATGACAAGTGACAGGTCAAATAAGTGTGGGAAAATGAATTGTTTAAGTCACCGCAAATGTTTATATTTCGTAAACTCAACATTTGGAAAATGGTTTTGGGAAGGTGGATTGTGTAACTACCGAGGGCCAAAACAAGAAACAATTAGGGAAGTTGAATGGTCTGAACGTTTCAACTGCCAAGAACCGAAAAGATAAACGGGGAAAGAAAAAAATGCAAGGGGTTAAGCTCAGAAGAGATCAACAAAATTTGACTTCAATTCGTACAGGATGAAACAAAAAGAGAAAAGACAACAAAAGGGTTAGATACATAGGAGAGAATTGTTCTAGATTCATATGAGATGTAATAAATTTGTAAATGAATTTCTATTCTGATCAATGAAGATATTTCTTTTCTCGTCCATTAGTTTTGTCTCTTATTTTATTTTCTTGTAGCAGTGAAATTCCTCATGGAATTTGTTAATGGTTAAATTGTTTTGGATATTAGTATGCTATTTGTTCTGTACTTTGTGGGAATACACTTGGTTTCTGTAAGGATTGATTGCATAATCTAGGGCGACTATGTAAAGTGGTATTAGAGCTCATTCTTTTCCTGAGTTGCGGGAGAACAATACCCGAAGGTAAGGCCTACAGATGTTAGTTTGAGTGAGGGTTTCAAGAAAAATCATAATGATCCTACCACAAAGAGCAAGAGTAGCATGAGGAGGTGCGAGGATTACAAAACTTGAGGAATTACGAAGGAGGATTGAAGAATTGGAAACCATAAGGTATGGAGATGCTGAAACATGTTTAGAGTATGAAGATGAGATTGAAGAAGAGAGAAATGCTGAGGAACTAGACCCAATAGTGCGTTTAATGTATTTTCTAAAAGATAGATATAGTGCAAGGGTGGAAGTTTTATTCTACGATGGTAGTTTGAAATCCTAGACTATCATTGATTAGATAGGAAATATTGAAATATATTTTGAGTATGAAAATGTCCAGGATCCCAATAGGGTTCGATTTTCCATGAATAAGATAAAGGGTCATGTTGCACTTTGGTGGGATATTCTACAGAAAGAAAGATAGGATAAATGAAAAGGAAAGATTAGAACCCAGAGGAAGATGGTGAGCAAAATCAAGGAGACATTTCTACCTGCAAATTACCAACATAATTTGTGCAAGCAGGTACAAAACTTAAGGTAGAAAGAGACATTTGTTCATGAATATAAAAAAGGAGTTTTTCAAACTATCCCTCAGATCAAAAATAAAGGAACCAGAGTATCAAAGAGTGGTAAGATACATGAATGAGTGGAAGTATCAGATTCATGATGAGACGAGTATGCATTAATTTCATAATGTAGATGAATCCTATCAAGTTTCTTTGAAAGTGGAAGAAAATATTGACAAAAGATTTCCGTAAAAGTTTTGGGGAAAAGGAAATAGAGGTAGGTGCAGAGCAAGTGCTGCTAAAGATAACGAAAATGAAGATGATGTAACTAGTAGTCAAAATACAAGAGTAGGAAGAAGCATTGGCATAGGTGTTACACACCTAAATGTCACACCACCATGTCTCACTTAAGTGTCGTAAGTACTGTATGCACCTTACTAAGTTTTGCATTCACTTTATCAAGTATCATATGCACCTTACTAAGTGTCGTATGCACTTTATTAAGTGTCACAACTTTGACACCGTGGAAGAACATTTGTCATAATACCTAGTCATTATGGAGGAGAAAAACCCATCATGAGAAGGTTGAAATGATTCCTTTTACCTTGAGATTTTGACCATTTTTGAAGGTCAACTCTTCCCTGCCTATGTATAGGGAGCGTTGAAATCTTATCACTTCTCCCCTTCCCATGTATAGGGAGCATTGACAACACTCTATCCTCAATACTGGGGGAGTGTTGGAGTGGTTAGAGGGAGTTATGGGCCCATATTATTCTAAGGGTTAGTTCCAAGAATATGAAGTCAAGGATTCAAGTCATATCTCATAGCTTCATCTTAGGTGAACTCAATCCCATCTTATGGAGATAAATCCTCAACCATTTCCTAAAATACTTCATGGTGGTTAAGCCTCCAACTCTTATATATTGAGTGCATTCCAAGGTGAAAGGGGGAGAAAGGATTTCAGAGTATCAAACCTTTGATCTTGTGAGGAGAATTCATCAAAGAATCATCATTCTAATCTTGAGATGTTTAGGCAAGGGATGGACTGAAGAGCTTGGAGGAGCTGCTGCAATGTAAACATTGGTTTGTAAGTACTTCACCATGTTTCTCATTTAATATAACTTGGCCTATTTCCTTCATACTGTTGTTTATACATGTATGTCTATATAAATAGATATGATCTTATATAATGATATATTGTAGGAGTAGAAGGTGTTGTTCTGTTTCTTGCAGACTTTCTTCATCATGATAGAATCTTGGAAAACAAGACCAAAGATTGAAGATCAACGAGGAAAACCATTGAAAAAGAGTAATTCACACTTCTTTCTTCTATCTTATATGACTATAGACATAAAGAATAGATCTAAAGGAATGTTAGTGTCCATTTGTTTGTTTTTTTGTCTTGGACAATATGGGTCTAGATATCTAAGGAATATTTCACTTGTCCATAGGGGAAATATTATGTAACAACATGCATAGGTTTTGATTGAGGCAAGTATGTGATTACATGTTTTAGATATGGAGTAGAGGTTCACAAAGCATCAAAATGTCCAGAGAGTAAGTACAAATTGAGAAGAAACAAGGTGAGAACACATGTTACCCATGCATATGAGATAAAAGCTGCTGGTGGCAATGTCAAAGTACTTCAAACTGAGCAAGGAGAAAACCTAATGTTTAGAAGATTATTAATCAAGCCTGAGACAAAGGCAACATAAGAGTTTTCAAAGAGAAAGAGAGTGTTTAAAACTAAATGCAAAAATCAAGACAAGTGTTCTCATATTGTCATAGATGGTGGAAGTATAGAAAATTTAGTATCCACAGAAGTAATGGATAAATTGGAGTTGAAAATCATTCCATATCCAAATCTGTATAAGGTCTCATTGTTGAAAAAAGGACAACAGGTGACCGTGACTGAGCAATGCTTGTCGAGTTTTTAGATTGGAAATTTTAGTGAGAAGGTATTGTGTGACATAGTAGAGATGGATGCTTGTCATGTACTACTCGGAATACCATAGTTGTTCGACATATAATTTTTCCACGACGAGAGGAAGAATAATTATGATTTTTTAAAGGATGGAAAATGATATAGATTGGAGCCAATGTTGGAGACTTAGTTGAATGGTAATGATATCAAGGAAAATAACATCATAAATATTTGTAGCAACAATCTCATTTTGTTGTGTTCAATTAAGGAATTCTTGAAAGAAAAAAAAAGGAATAATTTCTATTTGGCCTTAGTACCAAGAGAAGTTTTGGAGATCGAAAAAATGAGTCCTATGCCACCGAAAATTCAACCTTTAATGATTGAGTTTAAGGAGGTTTTTGGAGATAAGTACTTTTCAAAGATTGATTTGAAGAGTCGTTACCATCAGATTTAGATAAGGGAAGGTGATAAATGGAAGAAAATGTTCAAGACAAAGGATGGGTTGTTTGAGTGGTCAATTCTTCCATTTGGACTATCCAATGCACTAAACAAATACATGAGAGTTATGAATGAAGTTTTGAAACGATTTTTGGGTAATTTTTTTTTGGTGTAATTAGATGACTTTTTGATTTTCAGCAAGACTAAAGAAGAACACCTGGAGCATGTGAGAAAAGTGTTACAATGCTTGAGAGAAGAGAAAATGTTGATCAATTTCAAGAAATGTGCATTTCTAAAGGAAGAATTAGTATACTTGGGATTTTCTGATTTTCAAGTAAGCTTTGAAGATGGATTCTAAAAATGTTAAGGCTATTTTGGAGTGACCAACACCTAAGTGTACGTTTGATGTGAGAATTTTCCATGGTTTGGAAAACTTCTATTGGAAGTTTATCAGAAATTCTGGTGAGATATGTGCACCGCTTGCTAAATGCATGAAGAAGGGAAATTTTAAGTGGACAATAGCAACCATGAAGACATTTGAATATTTGAAAAAAAATGTAACTGAACAACCAGTTTTAGCACTTCCATATTTCAATAAAGTGTTTCAAGTGGATTGTGATGCAAGTGGTTCAACTGTTGGAGCAATTTTGAGCCAAGAAGGAAGACCGATTGTGTTCTTCAATGAGAAATTGAATGGCGCTAAGAAAAAGTACTTTGTTTATGATCAAGGGTTTTATGTTTTTGTACAATCCTTGAAGAAATGACAACATTACTTGTTCCCAAAGGAGTTTGTCTTATTTACTGATCATAAGGCATTGCAGTACATCAATAGTCAAGGTAAGTTAAATAAAAAACATTCCAAATGGGTAGAATTTTTGCAAAGTTACTCGTTTGTTTTGAAACACAAGTCTGGAAAGTCTAATAGAGTTGTATATACATTGAGATGAAGGATAATGCTGCTGAATAGTTTGTCAGTTGAAGTTGTTAATTTGGAATGTATGAAAGAATTGTATGCAAAAGATACATGTTTTGCAGAGGCTTGGAAAACATGAAAAGCACCTTGGAGCATTGATATACCACCATATTTGGATTTTTATCTTCAAGAAGGTTTTTGGTTCAAGAACCAAGGTTTTTGCATTCCACATAGCTCACTACAGCTGAATCTTAATAGAGAGTTGCATAGCGGAGGTTTAGGTGGACATTTTGGAATTAATAAGACCACGACATTGGTGAGGGAAAGATAGTTTTGGACTATTATCAACACACAGGTTAATAAATTTGTTGAGTGATGCATAATTTTTCAACTCACCAAAGGAAGGATTCAAAACACAGGATTGTATACACCACTTTCGACACCTGAGAGGCCATGGGAAGATATAAGTATGGAATTTTTTTTAGGACTACCTAGAATGCAGAGAGATCATAAATATATGATGGTTGTAGTGGATATATTTTAGAAAATGGAACATTTCATACCATGCAAGAAAACCAATGATGCTACTAAAGTTGCTATTTTTTTTTCTAGAGAGATTGTGAGATTACATGGGCTACCAAGAAGTATCACTTCTGATAGAGATACGAGATTTCTTGGGATTTTTTTGGAGGATAATTTGGAAAAAGATGGGTTCCAAATTGTGGTACAATTTTGCATATCATCGTCAAATGGATGGAAAGGACGAGATGGTGAACTGAAGTCTTGGAAATTTGTTAAGGAGTTTGAGTGGGGAGAAGCCAGGATATTGGGGTTTGATCTTGGAATAGGTTGAATTTTCTTACAATGATTTAGTTAACATTTATGTAGGAAAGATTCCATTTCAGATTATTTATGGTAGATCACTAAAAGGAGTCGTTGATTTGGTTAAGTTTCCCAATATGAAGGAAAAAAGGAGAACTGATGCAAGCAAATTTACAGAGATCATGCAAGAAATGCATGAGCATGTAAAGAGAAAGATACAATAGAGAAATACCAAGTTTAAAGGAGTAGATATATGAAGTAGAAATTTTTTTTTTGAAGAAGGAGTGCTGGTAATGAAACACTTGAGGAAGGAAATATTTCCGAGAGGTATGTATAGTAAGCTTAACTACAAGAAAATTGGGACATGCAGAATTTTGAGAAAGATTTTTGATAATGAATACAAGTTGGAATTACTGGAAGATTTTGACATTTCTCCAATATTCAATGTGGTTGACTTGTATGAGTTTCATGAGGGATATGAGAATGGTGAAAAATATACCTTGGACGAATGGAATAAACAACTGTTAAAGCAACCGAATAATTGGAACAAGTCTTGATGAAGAGGATTCGCAAGAAGACAAAAAATAAAGAGTATTTTGAATATTTAGTCAAGTGGAGAAACATGGGCTCTGAAGATGCATCATGGTTTTCTGAAAAGGATTTAGAGTGACTACAAGGATCTTCATCCTCTGCTAGATCTAAAATTTCATAAACATGAGCTGGGGCTCATGTTTTTCTTACCAAGGGTGTCTGATGCATGAGCATATTTTGCCACAAGCAATTCACATCAACCCAAAAATATTTCAAGTTTAAGCTAATAAGTCATAGGAAGGAATAAGTGCCAAATTCCTATTGTTGTAACATGTTTTGCTGTAATAGTTGCTGCAACACTGTGCTAAAACGATTGCTGCAACACATGCTGTAACAATTGTTGTAACCAAGGAAGATTTTAAGGATGGAATTTTATTTTAAAATGAAAAAACCTTGGCAATTCTTACTAGTCCTTAATATGCCAACTATACAATGTTTGACAATATTTTGTAAAAATGTTCAAAATTTCTAAGGATTTTATATAGTTTGTATAAAATTTTGGCTATTTTTAAGGTAAATGTTTTTATCTTATAGAACTTGGGTGAATCATTTTTAGAATGGAGAATATTTTTTTGGGAAAAGCATGGAAAATTAGCCCATGGGAAAAATTTAGCCCCTAAAAGTTTCCTTGGTTGCAACACATGTTGAAACAATTGCTGCAACACATTGTGTAATAGTTGCTGCAACACATGCATGATGTATTTAAAGGTTATGAATTATGCATTTTCATCCATGTGCATTATAAGAGGCTCATGAAAAGTGGCAGGCCAAATAAGTGTGGAAAAATGAATCGTTTAAGTTGCCACAAACATTAAATTCTCGTCAACTCAACATTTGGAAAATGGTTTTGGGAAGGTGGAATGTGTAAATACCCAGGGGAAAAATAAGAAATGGTTGGGGAAGTTGAATGGTTTGAACAATTCAACTTCCAAGAAACAAAAAGATAAATGGTGAAAGAAAATAGTGTAGGGGGTTCGACTCGGAAGAGATCAACAAAATTTGACTTAATTCACATAGGAAGAAACAAAAAAGAGAAAAGACAACAAAAGGGTCAGAGCCAAAGGAGAGAACTATTCCAGATTTGTCTGAAATGTAATAAATCTATAAATGAATTTTTGTTATGATTAATGAAGATATTTTTGTTCCCGTCCATAAATTTTATCTCTTTTTTTCTTTTCCTGTAGCAATAAAATTCCTTGTGGCATTCATTAATCGTTAATTTATGTTAGATATTAGTATGATGTTGGTTGTGTACTCTATGGGAAGACACATGGTTCTTGTAAGGATTGATTTCATAAGCTAGGGTGATTGTGTCACCAACCATAAGGAGTTAATGATAAATATACACAACCATACAATCCATAGTATGCAAATATTTAACGTGGAAACCAAAATGGGAGAAAAACACAAAAATGATCTTTATAATATCATGTAGGCACCAAACTACTGTTACAATATTTGCAGGCACCAACTTGCAAGATCCACCAATCTCCCCAAATGAGCACCAACTCAACAATACCTGTAGGAACCAACCTACAACTGCAATATTTGTAGGCACCAACCCACTGAAGACACAAATCCCCTTGGCTGAGCACAAACTCAACAAGATGTAGGCAACGACCTACTAGAGACACCAATCTCCTCAAATTGTCAACAATACCAAATCATCTCTTTGCTTCAAACCTTCACTTGCATAAATTTGCTACCATATATTTTCTATCACAACACTCTCCACCAATTCACAATCTGCATGACTTCAGATGTTCCTTTGACCTTGCACCTACCAGCCACCCTTATACGATCACATTCTCTTCTCTCCCATTCTCTAGTATCCTTGAACCTTATAGCCTTAACTTCTCTTCCACAATTCACATACACTATTGCTCACTTCTCTTCTTTGCAAAATGATCAGGGCAACATTTTTTATATCAAGCATACACTCAAGGGTTTGTCCTCATACAAAAGGTTTGTTCCCATGAGTTTAGCTCCAAACCCTTTCAATCTTCCTTAAAAATGGGCTTTAACAATCCCTCGAAGCTGGTCTCAATCTACTTCCATTGCACATGATCTTCACACAGACCCTTAATGCTCAATAACCATTCGATCATCCTTTGATTTGATCTCAAACATTGATTTTGTCATTGGATACCAAAACACACAACATAAACTCAATGCACAACAACTGTCATATCATCTCCTCGATTAAATATCAACTGTTGATCTCATTCCCTAGATATTGGGACCACCAAATATCGAGTATCAATTTATTGAAATTTAACCATGCTTCAAAAAATTACTGAGGTGCTCATATGGAACCTTACTCATGGAATCCTCCCCAATCCAATCATGTTATCTCACATGTATCCACATGTCACTAGATCCACCAGGTCACCAACCCCTTGAGCCTTCCATACACCCTACACAACAATTGTCGGATCATTCCTCGAATAAAATCTAGACCGTCGATCTCTAGTTCTCTTAATATCAGGACCATTGGGCCTACTGGGTCACCGATCCATCAGG
>JZKD02S2042499.1:17566-51060 GCA_000966675.3 Picea glauca
AAAAAAAATTATGTTATTTTGCAACATTTTTTTTATAATAAAAAAACAGCCTAAACCCTTGTAATTAATACTTGTGGATTGGGAAAATATTTTTGAGGCTATAAAACATAGGGTTATATTCCCAACTATCTTGTCTTAGCCAGGTATGATTCGAAAATTCTTGAGTAAGATAATTCATATATTTTCCTCAACAGCCCCGAGAGGTTTTTGTTGATATAGTAGATGGCATGCTCACGTTGGCAGTCATCAACTTGAATGAGGAATTTGACAACCAAAACTTCACACGCTGATAGGTAAAGTATGTAATCCATATCATAGTTTGGGGGACTGATCAACAGGCCTTTTTTTATTTCCTCCTTGAGTGAATAAAAGGTGGCTTGGGCATGGTGGTCCCAATTAAATGGGATGTCTCATCAGAGAAAGTGTAAGAAGCCATGGGCTCTGATGGCATAGTTAGGTATGAAATGTCTTAGGAAATTGGCTTTCCCCTAAAGAATTTGTAGTTGGTGTGAATTCCTCAGAGGAGGAATCTCATTAATGTCTTGGAATTTGAGGGGATCTACAATAATTCCTTGTTGGGATACGATGTAGCCCAATAGGCGGCCTTTAGTGACGTAGAAGGCACATTTTAGTGGGTTTAGCTGGATTTTGTACTTCTGCCAGCGTTCAAAGATGATCCATAGATCCTTGATGTGTTGGGAGAATTTTCTAGATCGAGCGGTGAGGTCATCCAAGTAGGCCAAGATGATGTGAGCGAGATCATGGAAGGAATATGTCATTAAGAATTGGAAGGTGGATCCTGCATTTTTTAGTCCAAAAGGCATGACGCAATAGGAAAAGGTGTCACACAGGGTTGTGAATGTGGTTTTGTATTGATCCACATGCTAGATTTGAATTTGGTTATATCTGAAAAATCTGTCCATCAAGGAGAGGACTTCATGACCTGGGCAGGCATCAATGACTTGGTTGATGAAGGGAGTAGGGAAGTTATCTTTGGAAGAAGCTTAGTTTAGGTCACGACATTTTGTGAAAAATAGAATGGTACTCTTTTTTTAATGATTGGGATAGGATTGGAGACTCAGGATCTGTATGCAATGGGGTATATGAAGCCAGTTGTACATAGTTTGTCGATCTTGGCTTTGATATCCATGGCTTTGGAAGGGTGGAGGGGGCATTGCTTTTGGAAAATAGGGGAAACGACGGGCCAAGTGTCAATGTGATGTTCAATAATGGTTGGGTATGTGTTGGCCCTCGACCAAGGTTTGAGAGAACATTGGTCATGTTTAACCACTTTCGGGACTTTGATAGGTTGGTCGAAGATGGAGCGCCTAGCAGAAGCAAAGATCGCAAGATATCACTCATTTTGTGGGATTTTGGACCCAACAAAGGGTTTTATATTTTATGTAATGGATTAAGGGATGTCATCCCATGGGTCTACCCATGATTAGGCATTTTTGTAATGTATAAATAAGTAGATAGGACTTGGAGAGAAGTTTGTCTAAGTGGGCTTCGTGCAAGAATATGTAAAGGTTTCTAAGTGTGAATAATAGTTGTTGGTTTTTGTGCATATTGTGTGTTGAGACTTGCAGAGCTATGTGAAAGTGATTGTAATAGGATTTGTGCATACAGATTGTGTAAGGATGTGTGCTATCAAGGAGTTGGCTATGTTCCTTGACCTGATTTTGAGGAAGGTGGCTCAAGTGCACTGTGCGCAGATTACCTGTTCATTGCAAGGCTTGGCTCTATGGCTCTGTTCACAGGAGAAAACACATGTAAGATATTGCAGACTAATAAAGAAGAAGAAGAAGAAGTTGTTGTATGTAACCCCGCACTGGGGTGAACCATGTATATACTGTGTTGATGTGCTTTGTGCGATGTTTTTGATGTTGGTTATGTGATTATTTGTTTATTGTTGTTAATGTTATATGAATACATCTGATGTTATAGATTAGTTCTTAATGATGTGAATGGATCCTATATCTGAACTAATGATGTGTTTTAAGAAATTGGAAGTGTTAGATCTTGATTATTACTGCGATGTTATGTAATAAGGGTTAATATGCAATGTACATGAGAACCATAACCTAATGCATGTTGTTACATAAGTGCCCTGCTAAGTATTGTAATCATAGATCTTAGTCCCACCCTAGTTGTAGACATCTGAGTCCTGCAAGCCCCCCTGCCTCTACCTCGGGTGAGATTTCATATGCTTCCCAGGTGTTGCTGAAAGGGCCTATAGTTAGGTTTTTGTTGGTGCGTTGTTGAAGCGTTGAACCCTGGGTATGCCCATGTGCCAAAAAATGGTTCCATTGTTGGGACCTAAAACTATGATTGTTGGGAACTGAAGAAAAGATAAACATCTATGCATATATTTGTTGTTGTAGTGCACAGTATTCTACTTGAATTCCAAAGCTCTGTGCTAAGAAAGAAACCAGATATGAAGAAAAGAGGAAAGATCTTAAATATTTATGATCTCGTAAAGGTAACCTAAGTGGAAATTTTTCTTCGAAAGTATGAATCTAGGTATGTTTAATAGACCTTTTCCTAGTCTAAAAACTAGGGCACAATTAGAACAAAGAGTTGATCTAAATAAATTTGATAGAAATAGAGAAAGATATGTTATTCCTATGCATAGAAAGAATTTTTGGACTAATAAGTGGATGCAGGAACCTAGAAGGAATTTTTTTGGAATGCAGGTCCATCACTGTGATCCCAGTGTGCAGTACAGGAAAGGTTGGGGATCGTTTAAAAAAAAGAGCAGATTGACATTATGTTGTAATTGCAGAAGAATGAGACATCTTGCTAAAGAATGCCCTGGTATAGACCCTCTTTATCTTTGTTGTAAAGATATTGGTCATGAGGTTGAATATTGCCCAAGGATGATTGCTAAAGTTGGAAATATGAACATGAGACAAGAATCATCTAGCAAAATAGTCTAAGACTATGTTAATAGAGTTGAAAGAAGAAATGCGTAATCAGAGAGACATCAGTTTACCAGAGATCCTGAAAGACAAATAGTGCATAGTTACAAGAATAGAATACTTCGACATAGACTATGTATTAGATGAATAAACACATGTGAATATTATGCCAAAAAGAACTTCGGAAATTTTGGGAAAGCCTGCTATGATACCTTCATTGGGAAGGATAGGCTTGTTTAAAGAAAAAATGATAACCCTATGTGGAAGAGTTAATAATATACCTATGATTTCTCATGGAACTATGACTATAGAAGAATTTGAATTTTATGAAGCACGCGCCTGCAAGCACATCCGCTCATAGGATATTCTCTTTCCCCTCAACCCGAAGACCTCTAACGTTCTTCTATTTCCCTGTCGGGAAATTTGCACCCACAGAACTTTTTGCGCAATCCCCTCTCTGCACTCGGAGGATCGGACTTCGCGACTTCGTGAGGTCAGTGGTCGAGCATTGTACCCTCGAGTCCCCGAGACCCGACGACAGTCAACATTGACCTTCCCTTCTTATTCGAAACTTTTCTTATCGCGATTTCACCACTCGCGATATCGAGCAACTCGGTACTCTGACTCCCAAGTCCCGATATGCCGATTACCCGACACACGTGCGAGTTGACTTTTTCACACCCTGTCACCTCGTTGGGATTTCAGATTTATCTATATCGTGAACCCTGATGTCAATGTTTCGAGACTTCACCCTGCGAAATTCTGAAACTCGTGCCACCTATCCACTCGTCAATTCCTGTGGCCCCACACTGTCCCTTGACTATCGGGATATCGCGTATCGTGATTTCGCGATCCTTGCTACCAAATCTTTGACCCTTCTCTCATGAAATCCCGATAGGCAATTCTGCGAGTGATCCAACGGCTCTGGCTGACTTGAATCAAAGGCTCTATCCCTCCTGAGCTTCTAACCTCTCGGGAATACCTGCAGTATCTCCCCTGCACCTCCTTGAGTCTGAGGACTCACGGGATGTCGCGAATTCTCCTCGAAGAATATCGACTGTCTGTTTCTCCTGATGAATTCTACGAAATGAACCAAGTACTCCTACACGAAGACTTGTCCACGTGCGCACTACTTGCGATGTTTGTTTGAAAGCTCCACGGCGTAAATTCCCTATGCTTCTCTTTGATGATTACTCTAAGGTCCTATACCTCCTGAGATTTTCCCACGGCTTCAAGTTCTCAGAAAGAAGTCTCTTGCTCGCACTCCTTGCGGAAACCTTCAAACACTTTTAAGTATTTTGACTCTGCGCACACCTGCAAAAGGAGTCTCTCAACGCTTCACTCAGGTTTGCAACCCTGAGACTTTTACCTGGACTGCGCACTCTTTGCACAGCTCCTGTGCCCAACTGCACTTTGGGGAAATGAGAACAAAAGTAAAACTATCTAAGCTCTCTGTCAACGCACTCCTTGCGGACACTTCGACTGCACTCCTTGTAGGAATTCTCTAGCTCAAATAGAGAAACAATTGAAACTCATTCCCATTTCCCTTTAGACTTCAAACTCAAACATGAAATCATATACACAGCACATAAAGAAAATATATAACAGGAAGCAAACATTTATGAGCATATCATTCAGCATCAATACACAGAGAACAACACAAAACCAAGAATTTGAATCAACTTCTTTCTATTAATCCAAATATCTGTACATGGGTGTTCTTACACAGCTCTATGATTCTCCTATGCTCTTCTGCTTCTCCAATTTCAATAATCCCCTTACAAATGCACAATGAGGGTGTCTATATCCCATTTCCCTCTTGCGCTCCTAAACTGTCTAATCTACACATTCAATTTTACCTACTTGCATTAACTACCTTAAATGTCGTCTACCTAGTAAGGACGAGAGCTAAAGGCTCAAGGTCCGATTACAATATACAAGTGCGCTTCATCTTAATGACTCATTTAAGATTGCACAACAACTTCCAAGGTGATTTCAAAATTTGTGCTGGCACTCGTCCAGCTGTCCATTGTCTTTCGCGTTGGCTCGCTTGATGTGGGAGATGCTCCTGCATCATACTCCCTCGCTTGAAAATTTTCATGGGATCCTGTCCATAAGCTCCTGCACAGTCTGTCCATGCTTCTGGATCTCTGCTTCAGTCTCCCAGCTGGCATCTTCAACTGGATGGTTCTTCCACTTGACCAGATACTCGAAGTATTGCTTTCGCCTGGTCCTTTTGCTCACTCTTTTATCCAGTATGCACTCCATCTGCGGCTTCTCTGCAACTGGCATCTGCCTTGTCCACTGGATCACTGGCTGCTCATTTCTAGTCTATGTTTCCTCAATCTTATATGGGTACAAATCAGATATATTGAATATCAGAGAAATTCCGACCCCATCGGGTAATTCAATCTCGTAATCATTCGACCCAAGTTTCTTCAAGACCCTACATGGCTCGATTTTCTTCATTTTCAACTTATTATACGTTCCTCTCGGGAACCTTTCCTTCCTCAAATGTGCCAGAACCAAATCACCAACCTCAAATTGAAGTTGTCTTCTATGCTGATCGGCTCTGCGCTTGTACTCCTGACTTGAATTCTGCAATCATTGCTTCACCTGGATGTGAAGTTCTTTCATCACCTCTGCAAAATCTTTTGCACTAGAGCTCCTAGTTGCAATCTATTCTAAATCTCTCAGTTCAGAAATTCCTCTCGGTTGCATGCCATAGACAATCTGGAATGGAATCTGCCTTGTGCTCCTGTTAACTAAATCATTATAAGAAAACTATGCATGTGGTAATATGTTGTCCCATTGGCTGTGGTGCTCTGTCACCAAGCTTCTTAGCAAGTCTCCCAGACTTTTGTTCACCACCTCCAATTTTCCATCCGTCTGAGGATGATAAGCCAAACTAAATAACAAGTTAGTTCCCAGCTTCTTCCATAAGGTCCTCCAAAAATTCCCTATAAACTTTGTATCTCGATCCAAAACTATACTCCTCGGCAACCCATGAAGTCAAATGACCTCTTTGAAGAACAAGTTCGCAAAGTGAGTTGTGTCACTAGTTTTCTAACATGGAATGAAGTGTGCCATCTTGGAAAATCTATCCACCACCACAAAGATTGAATCACAACCTCTTTGTGTCCTTGGCAACCCCAATACAAAATCCATGCTACTTGCATCCCCTAGCCTCTCGGGTATGGGCAATGGTTGATAGAATCCTGCATTCTGCTTCCTCCCTTTTGAATGCTGGCAAATTTTACATCTGTCTACGAATCTCTTGACCTCTTCTCTCAATCCTGGACAAAAGTAAGACTCATTCAGCTTTGCGAATGTTTTTTCATGACCAAAGTGCCCTGCCAATCCTCCACTATGTTTCTCCCTTAGCAAGTTCTCCCTCATGGAGCATTTCGGAATACACAGTTGATTGCCCTTAAACAACAATCCTTCCTGGATCATGTACTCGGCCCACTGGCTTGTATCTCTAAGAACTGGATTCTCAGTTGCTTCATACGCCTCTCCAAAATCCTGATCATCTCCGTACATGTCCCTGAGATCATCAAAACCAAACGTTTTGACTCTGAACTCCTGCAACAACAAACACTTCCTGCTCAAAGCATCAACAACTTTGTTAGCAGTACCAGAAATATGTTTAATCACAAAAGTGAAAGTCTGCATATACTCAACCCATTTGACATGTTTCTGATTCAACTTCTCATGTTGAGTCACAAACTGCAGTGCATGATTGTCACTGTACAATACAAACTCTTTTAGGATCAAGTAATGCCTCCATTTCTTTAATGCCTATATGACAGCATAGAACTCCTTATCATATGTGGAGTACTTCAATTTCACTTCATTCAGCTTCTTGCTGAAATATGCTATCGACTTGTCTTCTTGACTCAAGACTACCCCGATTGCAAATCTGCTTGCATCACATTTCACCTAAAATGTCTTCTGTAAATCCAGCAACACCAAAACTGGTTGTTCCGTAATCTTCCTCTTCAACAAATTGAAACTCCTCTCAGCCTCTTCTGTCCAGCGAAAAGACTTGTGTCTTTTCTTCACTGTATCCATCATCGCTACACTAATTCCACTGAAATTCCTGATGAATTTTCAGTAGAAACTAGCCAATACATGAAAACTTCTTACCTCGAAAATATTCTTCGGTGATGGCCAATTCTTGATCACTTCCACCTTATCTGGATCCATCCTCAACTCATTTGTAGAAATAACAAACCCCAAGTAAATGAGCTTTGTCTTCATAAATGAGGATTTCTTCATGTTTATCAACAACTTCTCCTGTTGTAGTTTCTGCATCACTGTAGCCAAATGCTTCAGATGCTCTGCCACTAATTTACTATAAATCAGTATGTCATCCAGATACACAATGACAAATTTCCTGATGAACTCCCTTAGTACTTCATTCATCAACCTCATGAAGGTACTTGGAGCATTTGTTAACCCAAATGGCATAACAAGCCATTCATACAACCCTTCGTTTGTCTTAAATGCAGTCTTCCATTCATCACCTTCTCTCATGTTGATTTGATGATAACCGCTTTTCAAATCAATCTTTGAAAAATACTTTGCTCCACTCAAGCAATCCATCAGATCATCCATCCTCGGCAATGGAAATCTATACCTGATGGTTATCTTATTAATTACCCTTGAGTCATTACACATCCTCCAGTCTCCGTCTTTCTTTGGACTGAGTACTGTTGGAACATCACATGGGCTCAAGCTTTCCCTGACCAAACCTTTGTCCAATAAATCTTGGACTTGCCTTTTAACCTCTTCATTCTCTTGTGGCGTCAATCTATACGCGGCTTTATTTGGAAAACTGGCTCCTGGTATGAGATCAATATGATGACTCACACTCTTGATCGATGGAAACTAATGAGGTAGTTCATCCACTACTATATCAGCGAATTCTTCCAGCAGTTCCTGAATCTCCTCTGGTAAATCATCCACTCTTGTGCTGGTCAAAACAATCTTCGGCTTTTTGACCACAATGAACTGTGGATTCTCCTTCTTCTTAACCTCTGTAAGAAGTTCCTTCCCACTCATGAGAAGTACTGTGTTGTTTACTTCCGGCTTCACCTCCTTATCCTTGATCGAAAGCAACATGTGTGTCCTCCCATTCTTCTCCAGGGTGTATGTGTTCATTCTCCCATCATGAATCACATTTCCGTCATACTGCCATGGTCTACCTAGCAATAGATGACAAACATCCATAGGAATGACATCACATAATATCTTATCATTATATCCTCCTATCTTGAATTCAACTAAACATTGTTTAGTGACAGTTACCTGGTGTCCCTTCTGTAGCCACTAAACTCTATATGGGCTTGGATGATCAGTCATATCCATCTCCAGCTTCTCTACCATCTCTGTAGATACGAGATTATCCGTGCTACCACTATCTACAATGAGCATACCCTGTCCTTGGTCTTGCAAGAAGTCCTGAAAAGTCTGGTCCTTTGGACTGAACTCTCCACCTCCTTCTCGGGTGTCAAAAGGACTTTTCGCATCATCAGCGATCTTCCACCTTCAGCGTCTTCTGCCTCAACATCCTGCCTATGTGCCTCGGTGATGTGAGCTTCTCCAATGTCCTTCTTTTTCTCTGGACACTCGTAAGACTTGTGCCCATTCTTCCCACATGTGAAGCATGTAACTACTCCACCTCTTCCTCTTCCTCTGCCTCTAGTATGAGGAAAATTGTTATTGTCGTCATATTCTCCTCTCTACTCAATATGTTGCCCTCTCTGTTCAGCATATTGTTTCCCTCGTTGTGAGGTTCCACCTCTCTCTGTATGAGTCTGAGGTTTATTCCATTCTGCCCTGGGATTCTGGTATTTATCCTGGGCAACTGATTTGCCTCTGGGATGACTTCTGCCTCAGCCCCTTTGACTCTTCTTTTGACTCATCTTCTCTTCCGCTTTCAGAGCCATCTGATAAGCATCTTCCACCATTCAAATGGTTACCATGCTCATCTCATCCTGGATATCATATCTCAGGCCATTCATGTATCTGGAAACTTTTTCATCATCGCTCTCCCGATGACCTGCCCTGATGTTCAGTTTATAGAACTCCTTAGTGTATTCTTTCACTGTCATCATCTTATGTCTCAGGTTCTTCATTCTCCTGAACAAAGTAATTTGATAATCCCTGGGGATGAATTACGCCTTCATCTTCGCGATCATTCGATCCCAGATCTTCATCTTCTGCTTTCCCTTGCAGCGTCTGTCAGCTTGTAGTTCATCCCACCACAATGTTGCATGTCCTTTCAGTCTTGTGACAGCATGCTTGAATTTTTTGTCTTCCTCGACATCTTCATAGTCAAAGTATGTGTCTAGAGCTCTAATCCAATCTAGAAGCTCCTCTGCATCCAAGTTTCCCTCATAAATTGGAATGTCCATCTTTGCTCTTGCACCCATCCTGGAAATAGCTCTGATCAAACACTCGTTTGATGCATCTTCGGCTGCAACTTCTCCTTTGCGTTCAGCCTCAGCTTCACTCTCAGAATCACTCATATTCCCCGCACTGACTGTGTGTCTTTGCGTTGTTTCCATGTCTTCGAGTCTAGCTCGTAGATCACGCATTTGTCTCTCCATGACTGGATCTGTTACTTGCCTGCCTTTTCTTCACAGCATTTCCCTATCCTATGGATCGGGTGATTGCATGTCCCTTCTCCTGGGCAGCATGGTGAATTATCTTCTTTGCTTCAGAAAGAAAAGAACCTTTCTGGGCTCTAATACCACTTGACATAGCACGCACCCGCAAGCACGTCTGCTCACAGGATCTTCTCTTTCCCCTCGGCTCGAAGACCTCTAACGTTCTTCTATTTCCCTGTCAGGAAATTTGCACCCACAGAACTTTTTGTGCAATCCCCTCTCTGCACTCGGAGGATCGGACTTCGCGACTTCGTGAGGTCAGTGGTTGAGCATTGTACCCTTGAGTCCCCGAGACCCAATGACAGTCAATGTTGACCTTCCCTTCTTATTCAAAACTTTTCTTATCGCGATTTCTCCACTCGCGATATCGAGCAACTCGGTACTCCAAATCTCGAGTCCCGATATGTCGATTACCTGACACACGCGCGAGTTGACTTTTCCACACCCTATCACCTCGTCGGGATTTTGGATTTCACTATATCGCGAATCATGATGTCAATGTTTCGGGACTTCACCCTGCGAAATTCTGAAACTCGTGCCACCTATCCACTCGTCGATTCCTGTGGCCCCACACTGTCCCTTGACTGTCGGGATATCGCGTATCATGATTTCGCGATCCTTGCTACCAAATCTTCGACTCTTCTCTCACAAAATCCCAATAGGCGATTCCGCGAGTGATCCAACGGCTCTATCCCTCCTGATATTTTAACCTCTCAGGAATACCTGTAGTATCTCCCCTGCACCTCCTTGAGATCTGACGACTCACGGGATGTCACAAATTCTCCTCGGAGAATATCGACCGTCTGTTTCTCTTGATGAATTCTACGAAATGAACCAAGTACTCCTCCATGAAGACTTGTCCACGTGCGCACTACTTGCGATTTTTGTTCGAAATATCCATGGCACAAATTCCCTATGCTTCTCTTTGATGATTACTCTAAGGTCTTATACCTCCTAATATTTTCCCACGGCTTCAAGTTCTCAGAAAGAAGTCTCTTGCTTGCACTCCTTGCGGCAACCTTCAAACACTTTTAAGTATTTTGACTCTGCGCACACCTGCAACAACAGTCTCTCGACGCTTCACTCAGGTTCGCAACCCTGAGACTTTTACCTAGCCTATGCACTCCTTGCACGGATCCTGTGCCCAACTACACTTTGGGGAAATGAGAACAAAAGTAAAACTATATGAGCTCTCTATCAATGCACTCCTTGCGGACACTTCGACTGCACTCCTTGTAGGAATTCTCTGGCTCAAATAGAGAAACAATTGAAACTCATTCCCATTTCCCTTCAAAATTCAAACTCAAACATGAAATCATATACACAACACATAAAGAAAATGTATAACAGGAAGAAAACATTTATGAGCATATCATTCAGCATCAATACACAGAGAACAACACAAAACCATGAATTTGAATCAACTTCTTTCTATTAATCCAAATACCTGTACATGGATGTTCTTACACAGTTATCTGATTCTCCTATGCTCTTCTGCTTCTCCAATTTCAATAATCTCCTTACAAATGCACAATGAGGGTGTCTATATCCCGTTTCCCTCTTGCGCTCCTAAACTATCTAATCTACACATTCAATTTTACCTGCTTGCATTAACTACCTTAAATTTCGTCTACCTACTAAGAACGAGAGATAAAGGCTCAAGGTCCAATTACAATATACAAGTGTGCTTCATCTTAATGACTCATTTAAGATCGCGCAACAACTTCCAAGGTGATTTCAAAATTTGTGCTGGCGCTCGTCCAGCTGTCCATTGTCTTCCACGCTAGCTCGCTTGATGTGGGAGATGCTCTTGCATTAGAAGTTCTTAGGTTTGTTGAGAATAACGCCCTCTTTTCACTTTTATTAGGAAAGACTTGGATTGAGAAAGATCATATCAGAAGGAAAGAAGAGGAGGAAGCTACAGAACAAAAAAAACAAGAATTAAGGGACTTCATAACCAGAAGAATAGTGCAACTAATAGAATAACAACAGGATCAGTCAAACCAACCGAGGGCCAGAGAACTAGTTGTCGAAGTTGAAAGAACACAGGTAGACTTAAAGAACCTATCCATGCAAGAAAGAAGTATATCCACCACCGGAAATAGCAAAAGAAGGAACATTAATCACAGAATCTGTAAGAACACATCAGCAGTGCGAAGTCACTTTACTAGGAGAAGACAAGATAAAAATGGAAAGAGGAATCCAGAGACTCTAATCACAGGAAAGAAGGCAAGGAAGCTCAGTAATAAGAAAGCTAAGTTGGAAAAACTACGGGAATTTCCAGAGTAGACTTCACAGGAGGCATATCTGTAGAAGTTGAACCTCACCAGAATAGCAGAACAACCTAGAATGGGACTTCACGAATCTATATGACCGTTGGAGGCACCCCGACCATTAGAATGACGCTCTAGAATGGCTAGAAAAACATTTATTTATGGAAATACCACCATTAGACCATTGAGACCACACCATAATGGATGGATTCATATTGATTGAGGCATTCCTACCCATTGGAGGAATCCATTATGACGTTGCTTATTTAACCCGTCAGATGTTGTGCCGGGACCACTTTTTGCAAACCATGATTATCCAAGATAATAGAGAATCCTATCGCGTTGTTCTTTCTAGACCTCACCATCCATAGGATTACCTCGTTTTTTTGTTCTCCTACTCGAGTTATTTGATTATGAGTGTGCATGTCGGGCGAACGTAGCACAGTAGAGAAGTTTGTGGAAGAGATACTTATCGACCTCATGACTGAGAGAGTCATGTCTGTTGGAATACAGGCATCATCGATTGGAGGATTGCAAGCATCCCCCTCGACTAGACATTGGTTTAGCCGAACCATGACTGAGAAGATAAGCAAACACCGCGATGATCTGGCTAATGTGAAGCATATCCCATCGGTCTTGTCAGACTACATACCACCTTTGGCCAGGGTGGTGAACCGTGACAGTATCCCATGTGATTTCAAATACACGTTGATCACTACGTACCTCCAAGATGGAACAATGCACCTAGATTGTCAGCTCATTACTGATAAGCTTGTCAGAAAGAAATGTCTGACACAAGTCACTGGATTTGTTGTAGACCTCGCAGAGAAGTGCGTAGAAGGCATGCAAATGAACTGGGCGAGTTACCTCATCAATGATTTGGAGAAGGACTATCGCAAATCACAAGATGAAGGATATGAGTTTCATTTTGGTTGGCTACTAGTACCGATCGCCTTAATAGCTTGGAATATGTCGAAAGGAGAGAAATTCCCTGAATTTGAGCCATCAGAATCATTGGCCACAAGGTTCTCCACCTTATGGTACATGAATGATATGGAAAAGAGGTGGAAATAGAACACGGTGTTCCATGCTTACTACCTATATTTTAAGAACACCATTGAATAATTTCTACGAATAACCCCAGATACTTTGCATCAGTACAGGCTGCTAGGAAAGTTTTGCGTAAATCAACACTTTATTTATATCACTACACAGAGGGATGAAATAAAGGAGGAGTTTCATTCCTACTATAAGTTGACCAAGGAAGACATGGAAGAGATCACTAAAGAATGGCCAGTAGAGTTCCTTGTCCCAGTCAAATATGTAGAACTCTTTGACCTCGAAATCATCAAAATTCCATTGGTCACCCGGTTTGAACATGATGGGCAAAAGCAAAAGAAGAGACAGGAGGATGTACAGAACATATAAAGTGATGATGAAGACAGCGCTTCGAAGGAAACTGCACCTGACTCGCCCACAGGAGGATGAGGAGGAAACAAAGTGAAACAAGAGGAAGGAGGGGAAGAAGGAGACAAGACAGACAAAGGTTAAGTTACACCACAAAAGGACCACCTTACAAAGGTCAAGAAATCATATAAAAGGAAGTTTTCTCTGCAAAAACCCTCAACAACAAAGAACACCCGAGCCAATAAGCCTCAATCGAAGAATGTGCTCACAGTGGATGATGTTGATCTCATCATCACAGTCATGGAGGATGCCTCAGAGGATATCCTGCAAAGCCATGAAGAAAATCAAGAAACATTGTATGAAATAATAGAGAAAGATCTCAAGGACATACAACAAGCCATCTATTTGAATCGCGCAGTACCTACTGCACCTTCTTCAGCATAAAGTGTAGAATTAGGGGATGAGCCCACCCAATTACAAATATTAGGAGATGCAATCGAGGCTCAACTTCGTCAAGTCCAATAAGAAAATGAGAGGGCCACAAAGGCCTTGAAGAAAGAAAAGGAGGAGGTCCTAGAGAATATTGAGCTGCGCAAAAGGAGAAAAATGAAATTCAGGCAAAGTTCGAGTAGAAAAATGCAAAGATACGGGAAGAAAAAGACCAACTTCTCATAGAGAATATTGTGATCAAAGAGGTAGTGACTAAATCACTTCTCTCTATGTCAGGCTTGGTGCAAGAGGAATAATATTTAGTTGACATACAAGTGGGGAAGCTCGTTGAGGCCATTTAGAGGCTTCAAGCAAGGATAATGGAGCTAGAGATTCAAGCAATGTCAAGCACTCTGCAAGAAGTACGTGACCAAAGGGAGGAAGCTACAGGGAACGTAGTAGAAATAATTAGAGCACTCACCTCAGAGTGTAAGCAACTAAGCAATCGAAGTGCGCAGACCTATGAGCGCCTTGCAGAAGATTTGAAGCTGAGGAAATTAGAAGCACATCTCTAGGAGACAAAGTAGCAGCCATCCACCATGCAAGCGCAGATGAAGTTTCTTTCTACATTCGAGAAGATGAAAATATCATAATAAAACCACACAGTTTAGCACCAGATTACTGTTATCCAGAGAAAATTCATGGAAGTGACACAGAGAATCCATTTGGTGCAGGAGGAAGCCTGCACAATTTTTGAAGAAGTTGAAGGACAAGGCTCGTAGTTAGACCAACTAGTTTTGATAGTGTAACAGCACTTGAAAGTGCCTATTACTGAGCAAGTGATATAGGAATTCATCGAGAAGGAATATATGGCGAAGCAGCATGTCAAGGAAACTCGATCTAAGCTCAAGGTTTTTGAAGCAGTGTTGCCTAGATCTAAGTGACTCGGGATGAGTCACAAGTGAGTGTTGGGGGCATGTTGGCCCTCGACCAAGTTTTGAGATAACATTGATCGTGTTTGACCACTTTTGGGACTTCGACAGGCTGGTCGAAGATGGAGTGAACATCGTGAGATCTCACTCATTTTGTGGGCTTGTAGACCCAACAAAGGGCTTTAGGGTTTATGTAACGGGTTAAGGGATTTCATCCCATGGGTCTACCCATGATTAGGCCTTTTTGTAATATATAAATAAGTAGATATGACTTAGAGAGAATTTTTTCTAAGTGGGCTTCATGCAAGAATATGTAAAGGTTGCTAAGTGCAAAGAATAGTTGTTGGATTTTTTGCATACTATGTGTTGCGACTTGCAGAGCTAAGTGCAAGTGATTGTAAGAGGCTTTGTGTAGACAGACTATGTAAGGCTTTGTGCTATCATATATTTGGCTCTGTGCCTTGACTTGATTTTGAGGAAGGTGGATCTAGTGCGTTGTGTGCAAATCACCTATCCAGTGCGAGGCTTGGCTCTGTGGCTCTGTGCACATGAGAATACACATGTAAGAGATTGTAGACTAATAAATAAGAAGAAGAAGAAATTGGTGGATGTAACCCCACACTAGGGTGAACCACGTATATCCTGTGTTGATGTGCTTTGTGTGATGTTGTTTATGTTGATTATGTGATTATTTGCTTAGTGTTGTTAAATTTATATGAATACATCTAATGTTGTAGCTTAGTGATTAATGATGTGAATGGATGCTAGAACTAAGATAATGTTGTGTGTTAAGTAATTAGATGTGTTAGATATTGATTTTTACTGCAATGTTATGTAATAAGGGTTAATATGTGATGTACATGAGAATCATAACCTAATTCATGTTGTCGGCTAAGTGCCCTACTAAATATTGTAATCAAGGATATGTGTCCCAGCCTAGTTGTAGACATCTGAGTCCTGCAACCCTCACTGCCTCTACCTCGAGTGAGACTTCATCTTCTTCATAGGTGTTTCCGAAAGGGCCAGTAGTTAGGGTTTTGTTGTTGCATTATTGAAGCGTTGAACCCTAGGTCTGCCCCTATGCCAACAAATGGTTCCATTTCTGGGACCTGAAACATTGATTGTTTGGAACTGAAGAAAAGAGAAATATTTGTGCATAGATCTGTTGTTGTAATGTGCATTATTCTACTTGACTTGCAAAGCTCTATGCTAAGAAAGAAATCGGATCTGAATAAAAGAGGTAAGATCTTAAAGACTTATTCTCTGGTAAAGGTAAGCTAAGTGGAAATTTTTTCTTTGAAAGTATGAATCTAGGTATGTTTAATAGACCTTGTCCTAGTCTGAAAACTAGGTCACAACTAGAATAAAGATTTGATCTGAATGCAGGTCCATCACTATGATCCCAGTGCGCAGTACAAGAAAGGCTGGGGATTGTTTAAAATAAAGAGAGGATTGGCACTGTGTTATAATTGCAGAAGACCGGGACATCTTGCTAAATAATGCCCTAGTATAGGCCCTCTTTATCTTTGTTTTAAATCTATTGGTCATGAGGTTGAAGTTTCCCAATGATGATTGCTAAAGTTGAAAAGATGAACATGAGACAAGAAGACTATAAATAAGGTCAAGAGACTAAGGATATGTTAAAGAATCATCCAGCAAAAGAGTCAGAGACTATCTTAATATAGTTAAAAGAAGAAATGGATGATCACAGAGACATCAGTTTACCAGAGATCCTGAAAGAAAAATAGTGCATAGTTATAAGAATAGAATACTTCGACATAGATTGTGTATTAGATGAAGAAACACACGTGAATATTATGCCAAAAGGCACTTGGGAAATTTTGGGAAATCCTGCTATGATACCTTCACTAGGAAGGATAGGCATGTTTAAAGGAAAGATGATAACCCTATGTGGAAGAGTTGATAATATACCTATGATTTCTCATGGAACTACAAATGAAGAAGAATTTGAAGTTATTAGGTTTTTTGAGAACAACGCCCCGTTTTTACTTTTATTGGGAAAGACTTTTATTGAGAAAGATCGGATCAAAAGGAAAGAAGAGGAGGAAGCTACCGAATAGAAAAAACAAGAATTAAGGGACTTCATTACCAGAAGAATAGCGTGACTAATAGAAGAACAAGAGGATCAGTCGAAGCAACTGAAGGCCAGAGAAATAGATGTCGAAGTTGAAAGAACACAGGAAGACTTAAAGAACTTGTCCATGCAAGAAAGAAGTATAGCCACACCGGAAATAGAAAAAGAAGAAACATTAACCGCAGAATCTATAAGAACACATCAGCAGTGCGAAGTCACTTTACTAGGAGAAGACAAAATAAAACTGGAAAGAGGAATCCAGAGACTCCAATCATAGGAAAGAAGGCAAGGAAGCTCAATAAGAAGAAACCTAATTTAGAAAAACTACGGGAAGTTTGAGATCAGACTTCGTAGGAGGCAGATCTACAAAAGTTGAACCTCGTCGGAATAGCAGAGCAACGCAGAATGGGACTTTGCCACGGTGAAGCTATATGACCGTTGGAGGGGCCCCGACCATTAGAATGACACTCTAGAATGGATATAAACATAGTTATTGATGGAAATAATTCCATAAGACCATTGAGGTCGTGCCATAATGGATGGATTCGTATTGATTGAGGCATTCCTACCTATTGGAGGAATCTTTTATGACGTTGCTTATTTAACCCATCAGACACTACGTTGGGACCACTTTTTGTAAACCGTGATTATTTGAGCTAACAAAGAATCCATCGTATCACATTGTTCTTTCTAGACCTCATCATCCATCATATTACCTCATTTGTTTGTTTGCTTACCTGAGTTATTGTATTACGAGTTTGCATGTCGGGCGAACGTAGCACAAAAGAAAAGTTTGTGGAAGAGAAACTTGTCGACCTCATGACTGAGAAAGTCATGTCTATGGGAATACAAGAATCACCGACTGGAGGATTGAAATAATCCCCCTCAAATGGATGTCATTCTAGTTGAACTATGACTAAGAAGTGAATAAAACACCGCAACAATCTGGCTAACGCAAAAAAGATCTTGTCGGTCTTGTCAGACTACATATTTCCTTTGGCTGACACAGTGAACTACAATAGTATCCCGTATGATTTCGAATACAACTTGATAATTTTGTACCTCCTGAAGGGGATACGCATAGTTGGACCCCAGTTAGGACATATTCTAGCTCTAAAGAACAACGACTTCAACCTAGGAGACCGAAATAACTACGCGATGCTCACTCTGCATCGGTACTTGATGAAGACGACTGGGAAGAAGCAGCACATAGTCTCTCATCCAAGGATAAAGGATCTCATGCAGTCAACAATCCTGAATGTAATGAATATCCCCCACTTTGGTTGACATCGGGAGGATAATGCTTGCGTTAAACCCCTCCTGTTGTGCTACCATGGAGGGTATCTGTGGCTTGATAGTCACGTGACTGTGGATCCGGTGTTGGTCCATATCATCATAGGACTAAGTATGCAGGGATGAGACCCTCACTAGTTCTACCCAAATAAGACTTCAGATCACTCTCTAACACAAGGTAGCCTCCATCCAGGACAGCGCAGTGCGTCTAGATTGTCATCTCATTGTTGGTAAGCTTGTCAGAATGAATTTTCCAACAACTGGGTGAGTTACCTTGCAAGGAAGTGCATAGAAGGCACACAAATGAACTGGGTGATTTACCTCGTCAACGAGTTGGAGAAGGACTGTCGCAAAGTGCGCGGGACCAAGGATATAGTTTCATTTTAGTTGGCTATTGGTACTGATCACCTTTGTATCTTGGCAGATGATGGAAGGAGTGAAATTATCTGAAGTTGAGCCATTAGAACCATTGGACACAAGGTTCTCCACCTTGTGGTACATGAATGATATGGAGAAGTAGTGGAAATCGAACGTGGTGGTCCATGCTTACTACCTATAGTTGAAGTGCTCCATTGAAGAATTTCCACGAATGACCCCGAATACTTTGCATCAGTACAAGCTTCTAGCAAAGTTCCACGTAGATGGACACTTTATTTATATCACTGTGCACATGGATGAAAGAAAGGAGGAGTTGCAGTCCTACTATAAGTTGTCTTAGGAAGAGATGGGCAGCAGAGTTCCTTGTCCTAGTTGAAGATGCAGAACTCTCCAAACCCGAAATCATCGAAAGTCCATTGGTCACCCAGATCAAACATGATGGATAGAAGGAAAATAAGATATAGGAGGATGTATAGAACATATAAAGTGATGAGGAGGACAACGCTTCGAAGGAAACTTCACCTGAATCGCCTGCAGGAGGAGGAGGAGGAGAATAAGTGAACCAAGAGGAAGGAGGGGAATAATGAGACAAGTAAGACAAAGGCAAAGTTAGACCATCGAAGGAACCCCTTACAAAGTTCAAGACATAAAAGAAAAGGAAGGTTTCTCCACAAAAACCCTCAACAAGAAAGACGACCCAAGCCAATAAGCCTTAGTTGAAGAATGTGCTCAAGTGGATGATGTCGATCTCATCATCGCATCCGTGGAGGATGCCTTAGAGGATATCATGCAAAGACATGAAGCAAGGAAAGAAACATTGTATTAAAGAATAGAGAAAGATCTCAAGGACATACAACAAGCCATCTATTCGAGCCGCATAGTACCTATTGTGCCTTCTTCAACAGAAAGTGTAGAATTGGGGGATGAGCCCACCCAATTATGAATATAAGCAGATGCAACCGAGGCTTGACTTTGTCAAGTCTAAGAAGAAAAGGAATATGCCACAGAGGCCTTGAAGAAAGAAAAGGAGGAGGTCCTAGAGAAACTTCGAGTTGCGCAGAAGGAGAAAAATGAAATTCAAGCGAAGTTCAAGCAAAACAATGTGAAGATACGGTAAGAAAAAGAACAACTGCTCGCATAGTAGATTGCGATCAAAGAGGCAGTGACTAAATCACTTTTCTCTATGTCGGGCTTGGTGTAGGATGAAGAAGAGTTAGCCAAGATACAAGTGGGGAATATCATTGAGGCCATTCAGCAGCTTCAAGCAAGGGTAATGGAGCTAGACATTCAAGCATTGTCGAGCACTAGGCAAGAAGTACGTGACCAAATGGAGGAAGCTGCCAAGAATGCAATAGAAAGAATCAGAGAACTCACCTCAGAGTGTAAGAAAATAAGCAATTGAAGTGTGCAGACCTATGAGCACCTTTCAAAATATCCGGAGCTGAGGAAATTAGAATCACAACTCAAGGAGGCAAAGCAATAGGCATCCACTGTGCAAGCGCAGATGAAGCTTCTTACTGCAGTTGAGAATATGAAAAGATCACAAGAACAGCATGTAGTTCAGCATCATATTACTTCTATTCATATCAAAGTCATGGAAGTGACACGGAGACTCTAGCCGGTGTAGGACGAAGCCTGGACGATTTTTGAAGAAGTTGAAGGACAAGTCTCGCAGCTAGACCAACTGGTTGCGATAGTGGAATAGTTCCTGGAAGGGCCTATTACTGAGAAAGTGATACAGGAGTTCACCTAGTAGGAAGATCTGGCGAAGAATCAAGTCAAGGCAGCTTGAGCTAAGATCGAGGCCTTTGAAGTAGTGTTGCCCAGATCTGAGTGACTTGAGATGAGTCACAGGTGAGTGTTGGGGGCATGTTGGCCCTTGACCAAGTTTTGAGAGACAATTGGTTGTCTTTGACCACTTTTGGGACTTCGACAGGATGGTCGAAGATAGAGCTGAGATCACGGGATATCACTCATTTTGTGGGCTTGTGGACCCAACAAAGGGTTTTAGGGTTTATGTAATGGGTTAATGGATGTAGGCCCATGGTTCCACCCATGATTAGGAATTTTTGTAATGTATAAATAAGTAGATAGGACTTAAAGTGAATATTTTCTACGTGGGATTCATGCAAGAATATGTAAAGGTTGCTAAGTGTGAAGAATAGTTGTTGGATTTTGTGCATACTGTGTGTTGAGACATGCAGAGCTAAGTACAAGTGATTGTAAAAGGCTTTGTGTAGACAAACTGTGTAAGGCTTTGTGCTATCATAGATTTGGCTCTGTTCCTTGACCTAATTTTGAGGAAGGTGGATCTAGTGCACTATGCGCAAATCACTTGTCCAGTGCAAGGCTTGGCACTATGTCTCTGTGCACAGGAGAAGACACACGTAAGAGATTACAGACTAATAAACAAGAATAAGAAGAAGTTGGTGGATGTAACCCCACACTGGGGTGAACCATGTATATCCTGTGTTGATGTGCTTTGTGCGATGTTGTTCATGTTGATTATGTGATTATTTGCTTAGTGTTGTTAAATTTATATGAATACATCTAATGTTGTAGCTTAGTGATTAATGATGTGAATGGATGCTAGATATGAGCTAATGTTGTGTGTTAAGTAATTGAAAGTGTTGGATATTGATTATTACTGCAATGTTATGTAATAAGGGTTAATCGTTGATGTACATGAGAATCATAACCTAATTCATGTTGTTGGCTAAGTGCCTTGCTAAATATTGTAATCATGGATATGTGTCCCAACCTGGTTGTAGAAATGTGAGTCCTGCAACCCCCACTACCCCTACCTCGTGTGAGACTTCATCTACTTCGCAGGTGTTGCCAAAAGGGCTGGTAGTTAGGGTTTTGTTGGTGCATTGTTGAAGTGTTGAACCCTGGGTCTACCCCTATGCCAACAAATGGTTCCATTTCTGGGACCTAAAACTGTGATTGGTGGGAACTGAAGAAAAGAGAAATATGTGTGCGTAGATATGTCGTTGTAGTGCACAATATTCTACTTGACTTGCAAAGCTCTATGCTAAGAAAGAAATCGGATCTAAAGAAAAGAGGTAAGATTCGAAAAGGCTTTTTCTCTGGTAAAGGTAAGCTAAGTGGAAATTTTTTCTTCGAAAGTATGAATCTAGGTATGTTTAATAGACTTTGTCCTAGTCTGAAAACTAGGGCATGGTTAGAATAAAGAGTCAATTTGAATAAATTTGATAGAAATAGAGAAAGATATGTTATTCCTATGCATAGAAAGAGTTTTTGGACTAATAAGTGGATGCAGGAACCTAGAAGGAATTTTTGCAGAATGTAGGTCCATCATTATGATCTCAGTGCACAGTATAGGAAAGGCTAGGGATCGTTTAAAAGAAAGAGAGGATTGACATTGTGTTATAATTGCAGAAGACCGGGACATCTTACTAAAGAATGCCCTGGTATAGGCCCTCTTTGTCTTTGTTATGAATCTATTGGTCATGAGGTTGAATTCTCCCAAGGATGATTGCTAAAGTTAAAAATATGAACATGAGACAAGAAGACTATAATGAAGGTCAAGAGACTAAGGATATGTTAAAGAATCATCCAGCAAAAGAGTCAGAGACTATGTTAATACAGTTAAAAGAAGAAATGTATGATCGCAGAGACATCAGTTTACCAGAGATCCTGAAAGAAAAATAGTGCACAGTTATAAGAATAGAATACTTTGACATAGACTATGTATTAGATGAAGAAACACATGTGAATATTATGCCAGAAGGCACTTGGGAAATTTTGGGAAATCCTGCTATGATACCTTCATTGGGAAGGATAGGCTTATTTAAAGGAAAGATGATAACCTTGTGTGGAAGAGTTAATAATATACCTATGATTTCTCATGGAACTACGACTGAAGAAGAATTTGAAGTTATTAGGCTTGTTGAGAACGACACCTCGTTTTCACTTTTATTGGGAAATACTTTGATTGAGAAAGATCGGATCAGAAGGAAAGAAGAGGAGGAAGCTATAGAATAGAAAAAATAAGAATTAAGGGACTTCATAACCAAAAGAATAGTGTGACTAATAGAAGAACAAGAGGATCAGTCGAAGCAACCGAAGGCCAGAGAATTAGTTGTTGAAGTTGAAAGAACATAGGAAGACTTAAAGAACCTGACCATTCAAGAAAGAAGTATAGCCACACTGGAAATAGAAAAAGAAGGAACATTAACCACAGAATCTGTAAGAACACATCAGCTGTGCGAAGTCACTTTACTAGGAGAAGACAAAATAAAACTGGAAAGAGGAATCTAGAGACTCCAAACACAGGAAAGAAGGAAAGGAAGCTCAATAAGAAGAAACCTAAGTTAGAAAAACTACAAGAAGTTCTAGAGTAGACTTCACAGGAGGAAGATCTGTAGAAATTGAACCTCGTTGGAATAGTAGAACAACGCAGAATGGGACTTCGCCACGGTGAAGCTATATGACCGTTGGAGGTGCCTCGACCATTACAATAATTCTCCAAAATGGATAGAAACAAAGTTATTGATGGAAACACTGCCATAAGACCATTGAGACTATGCCATAACGAATGGATTCATATTGATTAAGGCATTCCTACTTGTTGGAGGAATATGTTATGATGTTTCTTATTTAACCCATCAGACACTGTAATGGGACCACTTTTTGTAAACCATGATTATCCGAGCTAACATAGAATCCATTGTATCTATTTGTTCTTTCTAGACATCATCGTCCATAAGATTACCTTATTTTTTTGTTCGCCTACCCGAGTTATTTGATTACGAGTGTGCATGTCAGGCGAAGGTAGCACAGAATTGAAGTCTGTGGAAGAGATACTTGTTGACCTCATGACAGAGACAATCATGTCTATGGGAATACAGGAATCGTTGACTGGATGATTGCAAGAATTCACCTCGAATGGATGTCGGTCTAGTCGAACTGTGACTGAGAAGCGAAGAAAACACCGCGACGATCTAGCTAACATGAAGTAGATCCCATCGGTCTTATCAGACTACATACTGCCTTTGGCCGACATGGTGAGACACGATAGTACCCCACGTGATTTTGAATAGAGGTTTATCATTGTATACCTCCCAAAGGGGATACGCATAGCTAGACCCCATTTAGGACATATTCTAGCTCTAAAGAACAACGACTTCAACCTAGGAGACCGAAAGAACTACATGATGCTCACTCCACATCAGTATTTGATAAAGATGACTGGGAAGAAGAAGCACATAGTCTCCCAACCATGGATAAAGGATCTTGTGCAGTCAACGATCTTGAATGTAATGAATATCCCCTACTTTGGCTGACATCGAGAGGATAATTCTTGCGTTAAACTCCTCCTGTCGTGCTACCATGGAGGGTATCTGTGGCTTGATAGGTGCATGACTGTGGATCCGGTGTTGATCCATCTCATCATAGGACTGAGTATGCAGGGACCAAACCCTCACCATTTCTACCTAGGGAAGACTTCAGATCGCTCTCTGGCACAACGTATAAAGGAAGATTATGGAAATGTAGAAAAAATAAAGTGAGGCTACAACGTAGCCTCCATCCAAGATGGCGCAGTGTGCCTAGTTTGTCATCTCATTGTTGGTAAGCTTATCAGAAAGAATTGTCTAACACAGGTCATTGGATTTGTTGTAGACCTCACAGGGAAGTGCGTAGAAGGCATGCAAATGAACTGGGTGTGTTACCTCATCAACAATTTGGAGAAGGACTGTCATGAAGCGTGGGACCAAGGATATAGTTTCATTTTAGTTTTCTATTGGTATTGATCACCTTCGTAGCTTGGCAGATGTCGAAAGGAGTGACATTCCTTGAAATTGAGCCATCAGAACTGTTGGCCACAAGGTTCTCCACCTTGTGGTACACAAAGGATATGGAAAAGCAGTGACAATCAAACATGGTGTTCCATGCTTACTACCTACAGTTGAAGTGATCCATTGAATAATTTCCACGAATGACCCCAAATACTTTTCTTCAATACAAGCCGCTAGAAAATTTATGTGTAGATTGACACTTTATTTATATCACCATGTGCAGGGATGAAAGCAAGGATGAGCTACAGTCCTACTATAAGTTTTCTGAGGAAGACATGGAAGATATCACTAAAGAATGGGCAGTAGAGTTCCTTGTCCTAGTCAAAGATGCAGAACTCTCCGACCCCAACATCATCGAAAGTCCATTGGTCACCTAGGTTGAACATGATGGATAGAAGAAAAATAAGAGAAAGGAGGATGTACAGAGCATAGAAAGTGATGAGGAGGATAGCGCTTTGAAGGAAACTTCACCTAACTGGCCCGTAGGAGGAGGAGGAGGAGACGAAGTGAACAGAGAGGAAGGAGGGGAATAATGAGACAAGAAAAACAAAGGTGAAGTTACACCATCGAAGGACCCCCTTACAAAGGTTGAGACATCAAAGAAAAGGAATGTTTCTTCACAACAACCCTCAGCAAGAAAGGAGACCCGAGCCAATAATCCTTAGTCGAAGAATGTGCTCAACTGGATGATGTCGATCTCATCATCATATCCATGGAGGACGCCTCAGAGGATATCCTACAAAGACATGAAGCAATGAAAGAAACATTGTATGAAAGAATAGAGAAAGAGCTCAAGGACATACAACAAGCCATCTATTCGAGCCGCACAGTACCTACTGTGCCTTCTTCATCATAAAGTGTAGAATTGGGGGATGATCCCACCCAATTATGAATATTAGCAGATGCAACTGAGGCTTGACTTTGTCAAGTCCAAGAAGAAAAGGAATAGGCCACAGAGGCCTTGAAGCAAGAAAAAGAGGAGGTCCTAGAGAAACTTTGAGTTGTGCATAAGGAGAAAAATGAAATTCAAGCGAAGTTTGAGTATAACAATGTGAAGTTACAGGAAGAAAAAGACCAACTGCTCACAAAGCAGATTATGATCAAAGAGGTAGTGACTAAATCACTTCTCTCTGTGTCAATGTTGGTGCAGGAGCCGAGATAAAAGTGGGGAATATCACTAAGGCCATTCAGCAGCTTCAAGCAAGGGTAATGGAGCTAGAGATTCAAGTAGTGTTGAGCACTCTGCAAGAAGTACATGACCAAAGGGAAGAAGCTACCAAGAATGCAGTAGAAAGAATCAGAGCACTCACCTTAGAGTGTAAGAAACTAAGAAATCAAAGTGCACAGACCTATGAGTTCCTTGCAGAAGATCTGGAGCTGAGGAAATTAGAAGAACAACTCCAGGAGGCAAAGCAGTAGGCATCCACTGTGAAAGTGCAGATGAAGCTGCTTACTGTAGTCGAGAATATGAAAAGATCACAGGAACAGTGCGCATTTTAGTAGAAGATTATTGTTATCCATATCAAAGTCATAGAAGTGACACAGAGACTCCAGCTGGTGCAGGATGAAGCATACACGATTTTTGAAGAAGTTGAAGGACAAGGCTCGCAGCTAGACCAACTGGTTGCAACATTGGAACAGCGCCCAAAAGGGTCTATTACTGAGAAAGTGATACAGGAGTTCACCTAGCAGGAAGCTCTAGAAAAGAATAAAGTTGAGACAACTCGAGCTAAGATAGAGGCCTTTGAAGAAGTGTTGCCCATATCTGAGTGACTCGGGACGAGTCACAAGTGAGTGTTGGGGGCATGTTTTCCCTCGACCAAGTTTGGAGAGAACATTGGTCATGTTTGACCACTTTTGGGACTTCGATAGGCCAGTCGAAGATGGAGCAGATATCGTAGGATCTCACTCATTTTGTGGGCTTGTTGAACCGGCAAAGGGTTTTAGGGTTTATGTAATGGGTTAAGGGATGTAGGCCCATGGTTCTACCCATGATTAGGCCTTTTGTAATGTATAAATAAGTAGATAGGACTTAGAGAGAAGTCTGTCTAAGTGGGCTTCGTGCAATAATATGTAAAGGTTGCTAAGTGGGAAGAATAGTTGTTGGATTTTATGCATACTGTGTGTTGAGACTTGCAGAGCTAAGTGCAAGTGATTGTAAGAGGCTTTGTGCAGATAGAATGTGTAAGGCTTTCTTCTATCAAGGAGTTGGCTCTGTTCCTTGACCTTATTTTGAGGAAGGTGGATATAATGTGTTGTTCGCAAATCGCCTGTCCAGTGCGAGGCTTGGCTCTGTGTCTTTATGCACAAGAGCACACACATGTAAGAGATTTCAAAATAATAAATAAGAAGAAGAAGAAGTTGGTGGATGTATCCCCACACTAGGGTGAACCATGCATATCCTTTGTTGATGTGCTTTCTGCGATGTTGTTGATGTTGATTATGTGATTATTTTCTTAGTATTGTTAAAGTTATATGAATACATATGATTTTGTAGCTTAGTTCTTAATGATGTCAATGGATGCTATATCTGAGCTAATGTTGTGTGTTAAGTAATTGGAAGTGTTAGATCTTTATTATTAGTGCATTGTCTTGTCATAAGGGTTAAACTATGATCTATAGGAGAATCATAACCTAATGCATGTTGTTGGCTAAGTTCCCTACTAAGTATTGTAATCACATATCTATATCCCAGCTTGGTTGTAGACATCGGAGTCCTGCAACCCCCCCTGCCTCTACCTCGGGTGAGACTTCATCTGCTTCGCAGGTGTTTCCGAAAGGGCCAGTAGTTAGGGTTTTGTTGGTGTGTTGTTGAAGCATTGAACTCTGGGTCTGCCCCTGTGCCAACAGTATAACCCTTGAATTTCTATGTATGACCAAGAAAACATATCTCGATATTACTGGAAGAGGGCTTTGTATGCTATAATTTCCACTAGGGAGCATGCTTTCCCCAAGGTGATTTCTTCCCCTAAATTGGGCTTGACCGAAATGTTGATATTGATGGTGGTTGAGATATTGGCCATGTTACCTTATTTAAATGCATCAGGGTCAGGTATTGTGTTATTGAACCAATCTACATGGCCAAAAGGGATGAAATATTTAGGTTCGATGGTACAGACAGGAGCCTTTATTGGTGGCTAAAAGGTGTTGCGCACCAGAAAAAGGGATCGATGATGAAAATAATCCCATGGGTAATTGAGTGTGCATAAGACTTTTAAAATGTCTTCATCGGACTAAAAGGTGATGGACTATGTGGATTTTGTATTAGGCAAGAGTAGGGTGTCGAGATTCATGGGGGTATTCAGTGAAGGTTGGATATCATCATTCGTTCCTAAGTTAAATGGATCTATGAGAGGGGAATGAAGACAGTCGGTATATGTCATGAACCAAATATCCATATATGAACTGGATGTACCATGGTATGGAGGAGGGAGACTCTCGTAAACTAGTGTTACATGAGAGTTAGGGGGGTTTGGGGGGAAGTCCTCGCATCATGGTGGAATGGAAAGGGGGGTAAATAGATGGGGGTTGATCTGTGGGGGATGTATGCGATGACTTCTCGAATGGTGATCATTCACATCCGGGTTCATCGGGGTTGGTATGATTGGTGGAATGGGGGTGATGGAAACCCACTGGTGGAATCGTCCCTCGATGATGAGGGGGAACCTATATGTGTAATGGTATATCTGGTAACATAATGTGCAATGGAATCACATGTGCTTGCTTACTGACATAGAGACATAGAGAATGTCAATAGTGGGTGGTACCAAGGAGATGGGTTAGGATGATTTGGGTAATGTGGTTTGGTGGACTACTACGAGAGTGTTCTAAAACTGAGGGAGGGATGGCAAGTGGTGCATGTAATGGTTGTCTTGAGAGAAAATAGCACAAGCATGCTTGGTTCTCAAACTAGGAGGTTTGGAGGAAGAAGTTTCTGAGGAGGTTGATGGGGCGACTCATGTAGGTAGTAGTGGCGTACTTAGACAAATCTACAAATAAAAAGGAAGATGTCATATACTACTAGAAATTGCTTCTAAACATGTAAAAAACATGTACCAATCATGTGTCACAAATACTATTATAAAGTGCCTCTAAACATGTCCCAAACATGTACCAATCATGTGTCACCAATACTACTAGAAAGTGCCTCTAAACACATACCAAACATGTACCAATCATGCATCACCAAGTCAAACTATGACTCATCAAGATGTACCAACATCACCATACCATACACCTCATGTATGTGTCAACTCATTAACTATATGTCCCAACATGTATCTCAACCATATACCAAAGACATATACCAATATAACCAACCAAATTCCTCTATCAATACATCACATAATCCATGATTCAAATACCATAAACCCTTACATCAAACCATGTTCCAAACCTCACAATTATGTAGCCTCAAGTGTGTACCAATCATATATCAAGACCACTAACAATAGTATCTCACAATGTACCATAAAATATACTAATAACACTCACACATGTACCAGCCATGTACTACACCAGATCTTCCTCAAACTAACCAACAACTTCATTACCACTTCACAACCAAAAACTCTCAACCATATACCGAGAAATCCTAGCTATATCTCAACACTTGAACCAACAAGATATACCAATGAATAATATCAAATATACTAGCAATGTGCTTATGTAGATCTGACTTATACAATAATTGTCATACAACCAATAACCTCTATAGGAAAAATCCTCAAACCCTCATAGCCATATCTCATGTAGAAAAAAGCATCCAACTACACATAAGAATGTAACATACCTTTTAAATCTATAGGTATATATGTTGTACCTGATCACTATGAACCTTCTTGGGAGCTTTCTTTAGACTCTGAGTATCTGGTTCCTTCAGCAACTCAAGATTTCATGGAATTTCCCAAATGTAAACACCATGTTATACTGTCATCCCACATATGTATGCTATGTCTTCTACTATCATCTTTTGTATGTACGCTACCTATTCTACTGTCATCCCACGTACGCCTCAGAAAATATTGTTTTTTCAATATTTTTGCAACTCCCAAATTTTCGTCGTGAATCCTCTTTCACTTCCTCAATATTGTGTAACTTGATGTATCAACATGTACCCACAATAAATTTTTACAAAATATATATTCAATAATATTCAATAGGTGCTAATATGAGATCCTTTCTCTCTTATTTATACTTTCATGTAGCTTCCTCAAGGGGTTACCTTCTAATCAACTTAACCCAACTTCTTTTTGGGGCTAACCCACTTCTAACCACTTGTCCACTTATAACTACCTTATCCACAAATAGTAAGTTCTCCACATCTAGTTGAAACTAACTTTATTACTTAAATAATTTCTCTTGCAACCACTTTGACTTATCCATAAATAGTAAACACACCACTTCTTGTTGCAACCACTTTATTATTTAAATGATTTCTCTTTGCAACCACTTTGACTACTTTAATATTTAAATAAATTTTCTTTACTCACAACCTATTGGTGCAAATAATTTATTTTTAATTATTTTATTAATGGAACAACCATACCCATGATTAACTCCTAGTTACCATCAATTTGAATAGTACACTTCTTCTAGGAGCTTCTAGAACAGTTGACTTCTTTGACCTTCAAGGGGATTCTAGATAACTCATGAGGGTTCTCCAACTTCAAATGGCCATAACTCTCTAACCGTGAGGAGTTATGTGACATTCCACATATCACGAAAATGGCATGACATGTACTATCCATCTATAATAGTCTTATCTACATATTCATTGATATTCATTTATTTATACCTCAAACAAACTTGGGTCCCTTACCCATAACTTTGTGCTACCAGAATTCTCTACTAGAATTATCCAAGGGTTGAAATCAATCACTAATCATTGACATCAATCTACAATATCACTCTCCAATGGCTGACATCAATGACAACCAATAAATCCAAACCAACTTTCCATCAACCTAATCCAACTGTCTTACAACATCCCCCTTTGGAATTGATGGAAGCACCAACATTGATGGAAACACTTAGTGATGATAACATTCATTCTCATACTCCTCATCAATGTTTCTATCTCTCCCCTTTTGACATAAATGGAAAAGGGTATCTCCCTTTGGGGATTCTCCCCCTAACTTAACTCTTCTTTGGGTTGCTCCCTCTGTATAAATGCCTTTGATAATTCTCTTTGTTTCTAAGCCTCTGGTTTCTCTCTCTCACTTCATTTGAATAACATCTTCCCCTTTTAAAAAGGGCGTCACTCTGATGAAACAATGAAGTCATGTCACCCAGGCTCCCACTAGAATCATGCCTATTTTCTCTCTCCAAACATCTAACTCTCTCTCCATGCATCTGAAGAATCTCTCCCTTTAACTTCTCTACAAGATGTCATTTAGAACAATATAGGTCTTATGGCACCTATTGCCTTTTGGATTTTTTTTTCTATTGGTGCTTCCTTGTGTAATCAACTGACATATATGAAAATAATTCAAGAATAATCATTAAAATATTGTTGTATCATGATCATCCCTTATGATAATGTTCCTTTATCTCTAAACCATTTTCCAAAACACTCTCTGAAAGAATATATGAATCTAATATATGAATCCATGCTCTCCTCCAATGTCATATATATTGTCCAAACCTGCTAAGTGTTCTTATGAATTTATATGTGTCCATGTGAACCATTTTTTTCAATAATATCCTTCTAATGATATCGCTTTTGTTGATGGTTTCTCCTTCCCTTCTCTATTTTTCCTTTCACTACTTAACTTTTTGTGATCAAATTATTTCAAATGATTCCAATTGTTAAGCCACTACTAATCATCTCATGAATCCATCTATGTCCATACTATCCAAAACTATGCTACTCAATTGTCCAGAATGTTGACCCATCTATCATTGTACTATTATGAAGTCTTCTCACCTACAAATGATGATCAAATGTGTCCACTGATCTTCTCTATATGCATACCAAACTCTGCATGTCTAGAACAACCTTTACTAATGATATTGGTATCAAAATACAACCATATACTTTTTCCTATGTAACTTCCAACTGACACACATGTGTGAACATTGCTTTCTCAATCGATCAATCTATCATTATGTACTTCTGCTATCAAACATACTTCAAACTTCTATAAATATTAATATATGATATGTAGAGTTGTTATATAGACTCCCTCTATTCATCATACATATTTGTTGTGGGTCTCCAAGCCAGATGGCTCAAAAAACTATTCACTCGGATGCAGAGCCATCATCATCTTCATTGGTAGGCTCAACATATTTCTGAACTTTGACTTATTTATTTCTATCTGTGGATTCATATTGCACTATTGTTATGCACAGTCTTAGTTCGGGAGAAAATCATGGTGTGGGAGAAATACAGCTGGCAGGAAAAGAATCACGTGGAAAGCATACGTGCATGCCAGAAAAGCGGCACGTGCAAGACAGACGCGCATGCGAAAGAGGAAAGCACGCAAGGCACGCATGCAAGAATACCTAGCCATGATAGGTTTAAGTTTTTGAAAAGATAATTTGATGGCTAGTGTTGTGTTGGTTTTGTCACTTGGGTGAGAAAAACAACAACACTTGCATGCCTAGTTGGATTTGCTAGACAAGACAAAAGTATGTGAGTGGGTTAAACAAGCCAAACAAATGTAAAACAAAGAAACAAACTAAAACACATAAGAAATAAAAGTTAGAATGCATAAGAAACTTAGAACCATAAACAATCAACCAATGACCAAGATAATGCCACCAATGGATAACTATATTAGTTGGGAAAACATCGTAGAGAAAAATGAGGACTTATGAGTCCCCTCTTCCTCCTTGGGAGGGATCTTGAGTTCCCTAATGGAGACATCTTCTTACAATGGAAGAAAAATGGAAAATGGTGAAGAAAATGATCCAAGTGGATATCGGTGGCCACCCACCTTTTCCAGCTGGCTCAAAAAAGCTCTCTCGTAATTTTGATAATTTACTATTTTTAGCATCTTTTTGGGTCCTGAACTTCTGAAGCCATTTTGAGGCCCTAAATGATTTTTTGGGGGGTATGTTGCGGTCCAAAAATTCATCATGAAATTTTGTGTAACTGTTGTATTCCTCCGATAGATCTTTCTAATGGGTTATCATATGCCTAAAACGGAGATCGTATGCAAAAGTTACGATCCCAGGAATTTGATGTACTAACTTACCCAAACGTGGCCCACATGAATTTTGGTGCTTCATCTCCTAGGGTTAGGTTTTTCAATATTTAGGGTTTTTGAAACTCCTGTTTATTGTAAAAAGGCCTTGATAGCCTCATTGTAATCATCTTCTTGCGAATGAGTGCAGCCTTCACATCTCTTCTTAGAGATAAGCCGCCACCATTCCAACAAGCTTGTTTTCCACTGCATTTTATAGTTTCAACTTATTTCCTTATTGAACAGAAAATTGGTTTTACTGTATCTCTGTTATTCCATGTTAATCATCTGGTAATAATCTGTAGTCATTTCGTTCTACTCATAAAATCCGGATCAAAAAATCAATGCCTGTTCCCTCAAGAGGTGAGTGGAATGGCCTATTGTAATGATTCTTGAATACTCCAAGGAGAAAAGAGGAATCTCAAGGGAGAATTGAGGCAGCATAACAATACTATGAAGATCTTGGTTTCTTAGTGCACCCATGGCTTTCATTTATATCATTTCTTAAATAAAAAATGTAATTGGTTCTTGGTGTGAAAAAGGGGCCTTTTATGGCACCCTTTGGTCCTTGACCATCCTCCCATTCGGATTTCGCTCAGATATGGAGGTCAAATCAGGTTGGGAGTTGGTCCATAATTGTAATAGTCGCATAGTAATACCCACCGTAACATGAGATTTTGTTGAAGTCGAATGTTATGGGGATCAACAGAATCAAAGAGCAATGATGATTCTCTTTTTGTCGTCTGAGACTCCTCATTGTAAAGGTAATGAGATTCAATATATTGTTTCCCTTATGGAAATTATGTTGATGTCGACAAAAAGGGAGGCGGAACTCCAAGAAGCAAAGAGCTTCATGAAATCTACTAAGATGAGATCAAGAATTGGCAGGTAACATGAAGTCAAGATGTGATGAGACTCAAGACTACCCTCGGTTGGAGAATGTTGAAGGATGATTGGCAGCAACCATAAAACTATATCTAGTGTCAGGGGGATGACTAGATATGGGGTTAAATTGTCCCAGAGGCTTGACAAAGTGTACAAACTCAGAGATCAAGGGTACATGGATTTTTGGATA
>JZKD02S2042510.1:30925-45209 GCA_000966675.3 Picea glauca
AATATAAATATTAATTTAATATGTTATATTTAAATATTAATTAATTTTTCTTATTAAGCCCTAAAACAAAAAACAAACCCCAATCAAACCCAAACTCAAAAGTCAAAGGGTGAAGGACAAGTAAGGGGTTTAGAAGAGGCAGAGAGGTTTTCTTAGTGGCAACACATGTCCATATAATTCTCAAGGTGACCAATTAACTTTATCATCATTGCATAAAGGTTACATCACACAATGTGGTCATGCCCATCTTCATGGTCTCTCCTAGGTCCTATGAACCATCCTGGGAGAGAGGAAGAGGATTACACACCAACACATCTTGGTATTACACCAAGATCTACCTGGTCAAAGACCAGGTTGCCCCAGAACATATCTTGGGATCTTATCCACCAAGGTACAAGACCAAGAATCAACCCATGCTTTAGCATGGGTACCCTGGAACATATCCAAGGGCCCTAGACACTTCTAGGGACTTATATCAACCACCAAGGAACACATCCAAGGATCAATCCAAGCTCAGGGCAAGGATTCCATGTAACATATCCAGGGGCCCTAGAAAACATCTAGGTTCTTTACTGCTTGGTCCCAGACCAAGAAGCCCAATCATCTACTGGGGGCCCACACAAGGGTCTTTCTGGTTGATTCTAGACCAAGAACCCCAGTGATCTACTGGGGGCCCTCACAAGGGTCTTTTGCCATGGCTCTAAATGCTTGGTCCCAGACCAAGAACCCCAGGAGTGTACTGGGGGCCCTAGTCCACAACTAGGGTCTTATGCTATCGTCCAGGAGAATGGCTCTTGCAGCTGCATTAAATTCAACACTCCCTCTTAGCAAGAGAGGCATTCTCAGCAACACCAAGCTTGTCTCGAAAGTACACAAACTTTGTCAAGGACAGTGGCTTGGTAAAAGTATCTGTCGTCTGCTATGCCGTCAGAACATACTGAATACTGAGAATGTTCTTCTGCACTATGTCTAGAACATAGTGATATCTCATCTCAATGTGTTTTGTCATAGAAACACAGGAATCACGGAGAGCTTTACACAACTTTGTTTATCATAGTGGATTACTGTGGGTTCCAACTCAGCACTGAACAAATCTGAGAGTAACTTCCCGAGCCACACTGCTTCTCTGCTAGCAGCAATTGCAGTAATGTATTCTGCTTCTACAGTGCTCTGGGCTATGGAGCCCCGTTTCCTGCTAGACCAGCAGAACATAGTTGAACCCAAGCTAAAACAATATCCAGAAGCACTCTTCCGATCCACTGTACTGCTCATCCAATCTGAGTGTGTAAAACCATGAAGCATTTCATCTCCACTGAAGTGTATCTAGGCCCATAGGTTATAGTCTCTCGTACATATCTCATAAAAAGGTTTGTCAACAACCATAAGAATATGCTTCGGTTCACACATGAACTGGTATTCACTGCATGATAAGAATCTGGTCCAGTATGTATAAGATACATTAAGGACTAAAAAAAATCTTCTGGATCTGAAACTGTAGCTTGAACTTGTAGCTTCTTCAGTTTTGGAAATCATCGGTGTGGATATGGACTTACAATCCAATATGCCAAGTCCGCGGAGCATATCAACTGCGTACTTGCTTTTGTGAGAGAAACATCTCATCTGGTTTCTGTCACACCTCTAAGCTCAGAAAAATAATGCAAAAGACCCAAGTCTTCCATTTCAACTTTTGCTGAAGAGCTCCCTCTTAGTCTGAGCTATCAAAAAATTTCCTTTCCTATAAGGAACAAATCATCCTAAGATAACAGGATGATTTTGTACAATCTTTATATAAAGATTGGGATATGCAATACTCCTGGTGAACCTAAGACTCTGTAGAGACACTGTCAATACTTTCATACCAAGCTCTCGAAGCTTGTTATAATCTATGGGATTCTTTCCCATGGATAGCCTCTTGCTCAACTTCACTGTTAAGAAAAATCAGTCTTAACATCTATCTGGTGAAGTTTTCAAATAAAAAAACTGCGACAAGAGAGATAAGGATCCTAATGGAAGTAAGGATCTTGTCATAGATATTCCCTTATTTCTGAGAGAAGTCACGAGTCACAAATTTAACCTTAATACTGCCATCTGTTGTAGGTCATGGTCTAACTCATATGCAAGGATTGTTCCCTCCGAGTCTCATAAAATGTCTGCCTCCCTGCATGTGCAAACAGGCTCCCTCTGAACCTATAGGATCCTTTGACTCTGATCTGGTGTCATATCTCTTCAAGATGTTCTCGGTGCCAGTACCAAGTTTAATATGAAAAGTTGAGTCAGACTTATTGAGCTCCTTTGCCAAGGATAATGGCTCAATGACAATCTAAGGACTCGATCAAAAAGAGATATTTGTAGGGTTCCCAAAACGAGGAAAATTACACCAACTACCAAGATGATTTGTTGGACTCCTTAACCAAGGAAATAACCCAAGGTTACATGTTGTCTCTCATATCAAAGATAATAGACTAACATATTGTTGGGATCCCAAATCAGGGAGAAGACCTAGCTTACATCAATAAGTATATGCTAAGATCACAGCTTCCTTGGTCATACAAATGAGATTCTGACAGTAGGATAGTCGCAGCTCTTCTTGTTGTTTTTAGTAGACACATACTTATTTCAAATTCAGTGATTTGAATGCAGATGCTACATACTTGGTCTTACCTTGAACTTGCTTGGGATGAAGACATACTCTGTACCATTGCAGCCTGTTACTATTGGTAGTTTCCAAAGACATCTCACTACTAATTTCTGCATCACTTAAAATCAACGTAATGTATTTAACCGTCTTCAAACTGCTATACTTGTGTACATGTGAGCATTTCAATTTCATCCAAGCAGCTATCAATCTACCACATGAACCATCAATCAAGAGAATTTGACAAGCCTCAAGAAAAGAAAACTTTAGGTCTAATATCTAACAACCCAAATTATGCTTCTGATTTTGTTGGAAGGCAAGTCCTTTATGAGTAATCATGATTGCTTCTCTTCCTTCATTATGTTGGAAATTTTTCAAAAGCACGCTGAGGGACATCTGGAAAGTTCCTCTCTTATACAGATGTAGAAATGTCAGGAACAACTCTGAAAACTTTGCCCAGACTGTTGGATCTATGAACTTCTATGTTGAAAAGNCTTTACTGCTTGGTCCTAGACTAAGAACCCCAATCATCTACTGGGGGACCACAGAAGGGTTTTTCTGCTTGATTCTAGACCAAGAACCCCAATCATCTACTGGGGGCCCTCACAAGGGTTTTTTTCCATGGCTCTAACTGCTTGGTCCTAGACCAAGAACCCCAGGAGTGTACGGGGGGCCCTATTCCACAACTAGGATCTTATGCTATCATCCAGGAGAATGGCTCTTGCAACTGCATTAAATTCAACACTCCCTCTTAGCAAGAGAGGCATTCTCAACAACACCAAGCTTGTCTTGAAAGTACACAAACTTTGTCAAGGACAGTGGCTTGGTAAAAGTATCTGCCATCTGCTCTACCGTCGGAACATACTGAATACTAAGAATGTTCTTCTGCACTATGTCTTGAACATAGTGATATCTCATCTCAATGTGTTTTGTCATAGAAAGACATGAATTATGGAGAGCTTTACACAACTTTGTTTATCATAGTGGATTACTGTGGGTTCCAATTCAGCACTGAACAAATATGAGAGTAACTTCCTGAGCCACACTGCTTCTCTAATAACAGCACTTGCAGTAATGTATTCTACTTCTACAGTTCTCTGGGCTATGGAGCCCCGTTTCCTGCTGGACCAGGAGAACATAGTTGAACCCAAGCTAAAACAATATCCGGAAGCACTCTTCCGATCCACTATATTGCTCATCCAATCTGAGTGTGTAAAACCATGAAGCATTTCATCTCCACTGAAGTGTATCTAGGCCCATAGGTTATAGTCTCTCGTACATATCTCATAAAACGGTTTGTCGACAACCATAAGAATATGCTTCGGTTCACACATGAACTTGTATTCATTGCATGATAAGAATTCGGTCCAGTATGTATAAGATACATTAAGGACTCAAAAAAATCTTCTAGATCTGAAACTGTAGCTTGAACTTGTAGCTTCTTCAGTTTTGGAAATCATCGGTGTGGATATGGACGTACATTCCAATATGCCAAGTCCGCAGAGCATATCAACTGCGTACTTGCTTTTGTGAGAGAAATATCTCATCTGGTTTCTATCACACCTCTAAGCTCAGAAAAATAATGCAAAAGACCAAAGTCTTCCATTTCAACTTTTGTTGAAGAGATCCCTCTTAGTATGAGCTATCAAAAAATTTCATTTCCTGTAAGGAACAAATCATCCTAAGATAACTGGATGGTTTTGTACAATCTTTATATAAAGATTGGGATATGCAATACTCCTGTTGAACCCAAGACTCTATAGAGAGACTGTCAATACTTTCATACCAAGCTCTCGGAGCTTGTTATAATCTATGGGATTCTTTCCCATGGATAGCCTCTTGCTCAACTTCACTGTTAAGAAAAATCAGTCTTAGCATCTATCTGGTGAAGTTTTCAAATAAAAAAACTGCGGCAAGAGAGATAAGGATCCTAATGGAAGTAAGGATCTTGTCATAGATAATCCCTTCTTTTTAAGAGAAGTCACGAGTCACAAATTTAACCTTAATACTGCCATCTGCTGTAGGTCATGGTCTAACTCATATGCAGGGACTTTTCCCTCTGAGTCTCATAAAATGTCTGCCTCCCATGTGCAAATAGGCTCCTTCTGAACCTATAAGATCCTTTGAATCTGATCTTGTGTCATATCTCTTCAATATGTTCTTGGTGCCAGTACCAAGTTTAATATGAAAATTTGAGTCAGACTTATTGAGCTCCTTTGCCAAGGATAATGTCTCAATTACAATATAAGGACTCTCAATCAAAAAGAGATATCTGTAGGGTTCCCAGAACGAGGAAAATTACACCAACTACCAAGATGATTTGTTGGATTCCTTAACCAAGGTAATAACCCAAGGTTACATGTTGTCTTTAATATCAGAGATAATAGACCAACATACTGCTGGGATCCCAAATCAGGGAGAAGACCTAGCTTACATCAATAAGTATATGCTGAGATCACAACTTCCTTGGTCATACAAATGAGATTCTGACAGTAGGATAATCATAGCTCTTCTTATTGTTTTTAGTAGACACATACTTATTTCAAATTTAGTGATTTGAGTGAAGATGATACATACTTGGTCTTACCTTGAACTTGCTTGGGCTGAAGACACACTCTGTACCATTGTAGCCTGCTACCATTGGTAGTTTCCAAAGACATCTCACTACTAATTTCTACATCACTTAAAATCAACGTAATGTATTTAACCATCTTCAAACTGCAATATTTGTGTACATGTGAACATTTCAATTTCATCCAAGCAGCTATCAATCTACCACATGAACCATCAATCAAGAGAATTTGACAAGCCTCAAGAAAAAAACAACTTTAGGTCTAATATCTAACAACCCAAATTCTGCTTCTGATTTTGTTGGAAGGCAAGTCCCTTTATGAGTAATCATGATTGCTTATCTTCCTTCATTCTGTTGGAAAATTTTCAAAAGTATGTTGAGGGAAATCTGGAAAGTTCCTCTCTTATACAGATGTAGGAATGCCAGGAACAACTCTGAAAATTTTTCCCAGGTTGTTGGATCTATGAACTTCTATGTTGAAAAGATTGGACAGGCTGGAACTGAATTCAGGACCTACCTCTAGCGGGCCGTTGTACCACTAAGTTACATGACCTCCTTGATAGAGTCCAAGTTCAAAACGTGGATTGACATTCCAACAAATAATTTCTTAATTTTGATTTACTGCCACAAATCTTTAGAACCAAATATGGGTTGAGACAAACTTCACCTAAAGAAGGAAGCAGGTTGTCCAACACCTTGGGCCTGAGATAGACTAGAGTGTTGGCTGCAATTAAGCCTGCTGTGACTGGGGCTTTTTTGTCCAGCTGAAAAAACTCATAGGCCACATGCATAGAAGATATAATTCCCCTCAATCATTTCCCCTTCTTCTCATATGAACCTTTAAATCACATACGCCAATTTTGAAACTGTCTCAAGCTGCTTACTTTGACCAGAAGGCACAACAGGTTCCTCTGTCTTAGTCACTGAACTGGGCATAAGTGTTGTTCCATTTGGACTACTAACATTTGATTGTGTCATTGAATTTGTAACACTTCCAGGTGATGCAACTCCACTTGCAGTGGGGGTCTTAGGAAAAGAGTTTATTCTACGCCTGCCAAATTGTATTGAAGGCTGCACCTATTTGATGTTGTGAATCAAGTTGATTTGAATTGACTCCAGTCACCAATGTGCATGCAACTTCCATCCCTAGTGGCTTCTCCCTATGTTGCCTGAGTGATACAAGCATTGTTATGTTGTTATATGATGGTCCAAGAGAAGTAGGCACAACTGCGGATGTGAGAGATTGTAACAATTCCCTTGATTTTGACAATGGTGGTGGTCCAGTCTACTTTGATTGTAACTCGGTGCTCGTTTCTTAAATTATAAAAGCAAGGCTTGGGAGTAGAATTATATATTCAGTTTTCTGAGCTTCAAGTAGTGTGGCGATTTTCTGAGTTGGCTGTAGCAGATTTGATTTTCCAATTTCCTGAAAACCTATGTTCCCCGTTGTTGTTCTTTCTTATTCACAATTTCTCTTCTTCCTTTATTCTAAAACATTAAGTGCTTCCTCTCATGCTGATAGTACCCTCCGCATCTGATGATGAGGCTGATAGGATTAGTCCGATCGTGAAATTTTTTCTGGGTGAGTGAACATCATATCCACCCTACCCAACTTCACTTCATCCGTCCACTGCTGTGTGTACCAATAGTTTATTTATCTTCAACTTTGATGATCCATTAAAAACAACTTACTGAAGATCTGTAAGACAAACCCTAAAACAAGGATCTACGCAGGCTCAAAAGTTTTCCACTAGTGAGCTCTTTTCACGCCCTAAGCTTTGCTTCCATGTTAGAATTAGGGAAATAAGACAAAAAATAAACTTTTTCAATTTTTTTTGTTAGTTAGATTAGCAAGAGCATAAGAATCTAATTAAAACTCAGAACAAAAATGTAGTAAGACAGTGGATCTAAAAACAATCTTAGATCTAGGCTATAGATTTATTTTTGAATAAGCAAAACTACCAGCTCTAAACTGTAGGTGAATTTCTGAGTTAGCAAAACAAATAGATCTGAACAATAGATTTATTTCTGAGTATGCTAAGTCAATAGACTTGAACAATATAAAACACTTTAACCACATAAATATTTCTGAACAATTAGATCTGAACCATAAGATTATAAGTCAATAGATCTGAACTGTATGAAGCAATTTAACCACAAAAATATTTCTGAACAAATAGATATGAACCATAAGACTATAAGTCAATAGATCTGAACTGTATAAAGCAATTTAACCATAGAAATATTTCTGAACACTTATATCTGAGCATGAGCAATAAAATAAAACTGAAAACAACACCTTACCTCTTGAAGACTTACCTTTGTGTAATGAAGAGAAGCTTGGCACATATGAGGATGCTATGCCACTTGAAGTTATGCTCAGATAAGTCTAGGGCTCATGGATCAACCTCAATGGGTTAGATATTTGTCAATGAGAAAGAGGACTGATATGCCACCATAGAAAACTTCACACAAGAACAAACAAACCCCAACAAAAAATACTTGAAGCAAACCCTTATTCCAGCTAGCAATAAGGAAGAGATGTGACAGCAAAGAAAGAGAAATCTTGGAAGCTTTAGATTAGGACGACAGTCCTAGTTCAAGCCGTAACTACCCAGCAGTAGGGTCGCGGCCTAAGCAGGATCGAGATCTTCTCAAACAAGAGGGATGACATCCTCAAGGGAAGAGTCCAACACATGGAAGAGGGTCGGCTTCAGTAGACAAGCAGAGAGAGAGGAGGGCGACAACAAGAACACTTCACATCAATGTTTAGATCACCCTCCATACACACAACAACAACAAAAATATCTTAGAAGAGACCTGGCAACAAACAATAAAAAATGAACTGAACTGTCACAAGGAGGCCGAGCTGATACTGTCACAAGGAGGCTGCACCACACATAGAAGATCTTAGACCAATCCGCCAGACTTGGAAGAGGAGAGAATGAGTGAGTGGAAAAGTGAGGGGGAAGGGTTTATATTTATAGTTTTAGGCTAGGTCTAGGCCTATAAAAATATAATTAAAAGAATAATATATTAATTAATATAAATATTAATTTAATATGTTATATTTAAATATTAATTAAATTTTCTTATTACGCTCTAAAACAAAAAACAAACCCCAATTAAACCCAAACTCAAAAGTCAAAGGGTGAAGAACAAGTAAGGGGTTTAGGAGAGGCAGAGAGGTTTTCTTAGTGGCACCACATATCCATATAATTCTCAAGGTGACCAATTAACTTTATCATCACTGGATAAGGGTTACATCACACAATGTGGTCATGCCCATCTTCATGGTATCTCCTAGGTCCTATGAACCATCTTGGGAGATAGGAAGATGATCACACACCAACACATCTTGGTATTACCCCAAGATCTACTTGGTCAAAGACCAGGTTGCCCTAGAACATATCTTGGGGTCTTATCCACCAAGATACAAGACCAAGGATCAACCCATGCTTTAGGCATGGGTACCCTAGAACATATCTAGGGGCCCTAGACACTTCTAGGGACTTATATCAACCACCAAGGAACACATCCAAGGATCAATCCAAGCTCAGAGCAAGGATTCCCTATAACATATCCAGGGGCCCTAGAAAACATCTAGGGTCTTCACTGCTTGGTCCCAAACCAAGAACCCCAATCATCTACTGGGGGCCCACACAAGGGTCTTTTTTCTTGATTCTAGACCAAGAACCCCAGTCATCTACTAGGGGCCCTCACAAGGGTCTTTTTCCATGGCTCTAACTTCTTGGTCCCAGACCAAGAACCACATAAGTGTACTAGGGGCTCTAGTCCACGACTAGGGTCTTATGCTATCATCCAGGAGAATGGCTCTTGCAGCTGCATTAAATTCAACATTTATAATGATCTCTTGGATATAGCATTTGATTTCTTCATTCTCCATAAGAGAACGTCTGTACACAAGTTCATTAGGAAGAGGAACAACAAGTGTCAAATCAATTGAGTGCTTTACCTGAAAGTGCACATGCACCCCAGTAGGCGAGGTGAATTTGTCCTTATATTCCTCTACTATCTTTCCCACCTGTCGTTGTTGTGCAGCCAAATCTCATGCAGAGGTTTCAACGGTTGTAGTAACCTTTCATTCACCTTTTGATTGAACCATAAAGAGGACAAACCTCCCGGTCTGAGAGACCTCCTTTCTACATTGCTTCATGGAGATCAAATAGACCATAGCCTTTGGGACTACCTCTAATGCCCTGTAGAGTTGCTCTAACATGATTCTTCCACATATATGGTTTTCCTAACAAAACATCAAAAGCTTCAAGGGGGGAAACATCACACAATACATCGTCTTTGAAGGGTTTGATGCCATAGTGAAGGCGACATTGTTGGCTGACGCGAATGTCCCACCCTTGGCTGAGCCAACCGATGGTGTATGGCTGAGGATGCGTCACCATTGTCAGGTTCAACCTATTGACAACCTCTATTGAGATCATGTTATTTTGGCTACCGTTATCAACAATGAAATGGAATGGGGTCCCCTTCACCCACATTTGTGAGTGGAAGAGGCACTCCCCTTCTTCAGGCTCCTCTGGTTCCTATGGATGGAATTTTGTGGTAGCAATGGTGACACTGGGTTCTGTGTCAATGATCCTCTTTCCCTTTGCTAGTTCTGGATCAGAGTCTGAGTCAACATTTGATCCTGGGATTTTGTCTCAGCTATAAATGATCGTTTGGAGTGACATTCATCAGTATTGTGCCAAGGAATTTTGTGGAACTCACACCACTTTCCACTGTCCTTCTTCGACTTCCCATTACCCTTCTTTGTTGGTGGCTTGGGATGGTTATCCTGGGTTGGCCATCCTTTCTTTGTCCTTTGGCCTGGGGGTTAGGGTCACCCTTACCATAGTTTGATTATTGTGTATTTCTAGACCCGAAATCTTGCTTGTTCTGCTGCTTAAATTTTTGCTCAATTTTGACAAGATACAAATAAGCGACTCCCAATGATGAGATGTCCAAAAAATCCATTTCAATTTGGATGTACCTGTGTAGAGCTCCATGATATTTTAATACCAGATGTCGCTTGGATTATTTGATATCTAGCTTGGTGCGCAAGGTATGGAAGGTATTTTTGAACTTTGGCACCATTTGGCTCCTCTCTTGGCGCGGTGTGGTCCATCTTGTGTATTGGTCATCATAATTTACAATAGGGTAATATTGTTCCTCGACGACATCAACAAAAGCTGCCGAAGTGGCTCCTGGCCCAAAAATTGTAGACTCTTCCTCTGCATGTTTCTCACAGTAAGTCTCCCTCTAATCTTTGAAATGCGGAAGGGCCTTAAGGAGTGTGAAGAATATTTTTTCACTGTTGGAAAAATTTTGGATAGAGAAATAACCCTGTAGTAGACTTAACCATTTTTCCAAAGCGTCGACATCTTTCTGGCCTTCAAATAAAGGAATGTCAAATTTAACTTGTACCTTGAAGGGCATCACACCTATGAAGTGACTATTGGTTGAATGTGCTTCCGTTGTTTTTGGCAGCCGGTGAAGGATCTAGGCGAAATTATCCATAATCTCGTTCCTCTGTCGCGTGAGGGCTTCGTCGAGCAAAAATTTGAAAGGATTTCCTACCCCATCGTCCCTCTTTTCTTCCACCATGGGAGGTTTCTTTAGCGTGTGAGAGCAATTGTCTTCAAGAGAAACAAGCTTGAGACCCAACTGTCTATACCCTGAACTCATCGGGGACATGCACTAAGAACGACAAGGATCAGACTGCTCTGATACCATTGATCCATATTATTTTGAGAATAATACGAAGGCCGAAATATAACATAGATATAACAAATAATTACACGGAGATATGGCACGAAACACAGTAATACAGTGAAACTCAGATTCTATTAATGACTGTATGAAAATACAAAAGACTGTAAAATGCAAAAGCACATAAGCTAGCTAGAGTGGTGGTAACTTATCTCTGAGAAGAGATGTTTCAACTACGCTCATTCACAAGAAGATGATTACAATGAGACTCCAAAGGCATTTTTAACATAAAACATAATTGAGAAAACGCTAAACATCCAAAACCCTACCCCCAGGAGATGAAACGCCAAAAGGTTTGTGGGCCGCGATGGGGATAGTTGATACGTCAACTTTATGAGGGTGTAAATTTTGCATATGATCTCTGTTTGGGGAGTTCGATACCTTTTCAGAAAGGTCTAGTTGAGGAGTACACTTTCCATTTGGCCCAGAAAATGCTTTTTAAGGACTCAAAATGGCCCCGGAAGTTCAAGACCCGAAAAAGTGTAGAAAAACCGCCAAAATGAAAAATTGTGCTTTGAGCCAGTGGAATAGGTGGGTGGCCACCAATGTCCACCTGGATCAATCTCATTTATGACTGTTCTCCTCTTGAGTAAAAGGTTAGTTCATGTATTATTCAATTGGTAAGGGTTAATTTTCCACCACATTGGGTCAATACTGATTTAAGGAAAGTTCAAAAGAACAAGACCAAAGGAGTTTGTCTTTGGGTTCAATGGATGGGTTACATACATGGTTAGGTGCATAGGTTAATTAGATGGGTTATATTCTATATCAATTATGTTCTTATATTATACATAAAAAATAGGTGCATGGATCATGTGTGTGGTTTAGGTGTGTGGGTTAGTTGTGTGAGTTAGTCATTGTGTAGAATTGGTACACAAGTTATTTGCATGGGTTAACATGGATTAGGTACATATGTTAGGTTCAATTAGGTCAAGTTAAGTGTTAATGGGTAACTTGGTGAGCATTGTAACACCCAACACTTTAATGTTGGGTGTTACAATGCTCACCAACATTGTAATGATGAATTTGACGAACAAACCACCCTTCCGCAAGCTGTAGCTCGTGATGACGTTCACCTTGCAATATCAGACAACTCAGACTTGATCGAGACTTATGGTCCTAATCATATCTGGTTTAAAAGGTCCACGACCATTATTGGTTAAGGAACACTCGCTCAAAACACACCACCACTCCAATTGACCCTCCGAATGGATCCTTCTAATGAGAATTTTTCCGACGGATCCAATGGTGGATGATTCCCCAATCCAAGGGTTCATATCTCAATGGATCTTTCAATCCACGTGATGGTTAATAGGAACAAAAAAGATTTTACATGAATTCAACGGACCAAAACCATGTCAAATCTATGGACCAAATATTTTCGGTCCAGTTCTCTGAAAAATCAACGACTTTCATCCATTTGAGCTCTCACCTTCAAATTATTTCTATTAGAGACTCTACCCATACCAACCTTACAGTCCTTTCCAAACAAAATTTTCCAACTAGCTTTCGGACTTCATAGTCGAGTTAATCCCATAGGGTTCGAGGTTATGCCCATGCCTTGGGTGCTTCCGATACCCGATCTCCTGATGAAGGGTTTAGATTCACTCTTGATATCCAATCTACGGTTTGGATCTCTTCGGATTGACAAATAGGGTTATAAGGGTAGAATTATAAACCCAACGTGGAATCTACCACAATTCGAGAAATGAAAAACTCAGGGGAACCATGTCTCTCCTAGGTGAATAAAATCTTCACCTCCCCTCCTTTGCTGGCATGGGTACTAGTTCAGAGGGACAAGTCATCAACCTACTCTCTTAACACAAAGTGGGGGGCGGGGCAGGGGGTTAATACCTAATAACAACCTGGAAACAAGGTTTTATATCCTGCAAAATTTCCATTTCAAAGCATAGGGACTTCATGGGATCATAGGCTCCGAAATTTGGGTTTCTTACACACACATTCAACATGTGATCTCCTCTCTAGGATTGTTCTCAACATATAGACAAATCTCTGATCTAAACATTCATTCATCACATTTAGATATCATCACCAATTCAGAAATGCAATGATTAACATTCATTCATGTAGATTTTTACAAGGGCACCAAGATTACTTATATGTTTCCATAATTAATATCCAACCAACCAACTAACTGAGGGTGATTACCTTTCCATCCAACCTTAGTCTCTACTTCACTTGTTATTTATATAACGTGCCACCCCCATGTCATGCCATGATACCACCAGGGGAACTCACAGGATAGCTCATAGATTTTTGGGTCTAAGCGTGAAGGCTACTCTCCTTCACTTAACAAGAATCAACAAAAACTCCCTCTCCCGATTGGGTCCAGGTCCATAATGAGCTTCCCAAATGCCTTTCCAACTGGATTTCCTATGCAAAAGGGAGTCCCTTCACTACTAAAAAATACCTCAACACCCTCCTCTTACCAGTGACAGTTTCTGTGCAAAAAACATCAACTCGTGGCTCTCTCTGCTCAAGTTTTGTTCTGGGAAATTTCTCCGCTTCAGCTCGACCACCAATTCATTAGGTAAGCTTCCTATTTTCCTCACAGAAACTTCCCATTTTTCCTTTGTTCCTACTTGCACACTCGCGCTCTCCCTGCACTCGTGCACACTCTTGTGTGTTTCCTTCTTTCTCTATCTGCCTCTCCCATGTAGAACATTCCTCCTTTCCTTGAGTACTTGCAATTGCTTCAATCACAAGATTCTAGGAGTCAAGCTCCCAAATCGAAGGGGCATTTCGATGGTACTTTTGGCTAACTACTTAAGTTGGTCCAACCGCTCTCCTTATACATTTTTGAAATAGACTTAACTGCTTCAACCACTAGGTCAAATCTCATTATCTAATTTTCTTTTGAACAAAGTAAGGTAAGGTACTTTCGACAGATTTGGTCATCAATGTTCTCTTAGGTGAAGGTTAATCCCCATTTCCCTTCACCGTTTCTCACTCGTGGTATCATGGCCAATACTTCAAGGCTTCACCCTTTAATCAACTCATTGGAAATTTATCATTAAACATAAAACACAATTACAATGTTTATCAATCATAGCCTTTAAGTCTTAATCATAATTACAGTCTGGGGAAAACAGGGTGTTACAGATAAACTAACCAAAAGAGGATTTTAAGGTCCTTCCATATGCTACATGTGTAGATCCAAAGAAGAAGAAACAACATAACACTTATTCAAGATATGCCTAGAGGTCAATGCATTATGGGACAAAGGTGCTACACTCTTTAGACAATTTAATCATTTAAGAGATAATATT
>JZKD02S2042521.1:14722-35380 GCA_000966675.3 Picea glauca
TTTCTGTGCATTTGTTTTTATTTTGTTATGGATAAAATAATCCAATTTAATCATTTAAAAACAATGAAGCTTATGTAAAGTTATATAGTCTTTTCCTTTTGCTAATTATTGTCTCGCTTTACACCTAACAGCCTGTACGCCTACCCAAACAGTGATAATAGATCAGAATAGATTTTTTAATGAATTCCATGCTTAAGCATTAACTTTTCTGTCATCGATCATGATAAGAGGAAAAAAAAACATAATCCACAATCCATTCACAACAACCAATATCAAAGTGACTAAGTTGCAGTTCACACGTGGACGTGGACGTGGACGTGGACGAGGACGAGGAGAGGATAGGGTAATAGGCCTTGTGATGTTTGGCAAGGTGGGAGAAGGAAAAGATTCAAATTTTCCATCCATTTTGATGGAGATTCTGAGGAATTTTCACAATTGGTATAAGTGGGGCATTTGTATTTAGGTGACCAAAACATTCAGCCTCCTTTATTACCTTTTTCTTCTTATTTGCACCTCACCTAGCAGTGTAGAGTTTCCCCACACCCTCCCTTACCAACGATGAATGGGATCCTACTCCTAACCCACTTTCACTCACAGTTTCCCCCACAACCTCCCTTACCGACGATGGTTGGGATCCTACTCCTAACCCTCTTTCACTCACAATGCAAGATGGGAGATCCTCATTCCCGAACAAGCTACTCCAAACATATCTGTCGTTGCTTCTTCGAGCGCCTAGTCTTCTGCCCCTCCACATTCACATACCGGTCCTAAAGCACCAGCTAAATAACCTTCCCTTCTTGATAAAGAGAAAAAACTAATAAATACAGATGTGTTCATCATGCCTCCTCAGTCCCCTGACTCCGTTGTATCACGTATTGTAGCACATACATCTGATATACCAACTTCTGCACTTGTTGCCACTAATCCATGGTTGCCCGATCAGATTGCTTTGACAGCACCCATGCTTAGACCTAGAGTCAGGTTGGTCATTACCTTTGCTAATATGCATCCAGAAATTTCCTCCACGACCTCATGCCACTCTGCCATCCTCTTTTACTCCTCGTTCTGGTCATACCACATTGTGCTTGTTGATGGATTCATGAACCGATGCACTAAAAAGTGACTATTTTGATTATGGATAATATATTTTTTCCAATAAGTAGTATTTTTGGAAATATTGGAATAAGTATAAGATTGAATCTTAAGGATTAAGGATTGAATCTTAAGGATTAAGGATTTTTTCCCATAAGTAGCATTTTTGGAAATAAGGATTAAGGAATAAGGTTTTTTTTTTAACCATAGGATTCATGATTCACCTCATGTTGGCGTTATTTCCTGTGATTGGATGGATGGGAGGAGGGATCAAAATTGAAGTTCCCATTGCTGTTGGGGTTATTTCATGTGATTGGATGGATTGTTGTTGGGTTATTTCATGTGCTTGGATGGATGGAGGAGGGATCAAAATTGAAGTTGCCATTGTTTCTGAAGAGTTTTCTAACCCATCATAGAAGTGATTGAATGGATGGGAGGAGGAGGGATCAAAATTGAAGTTGCCATTGTTGTTGGATTATTTCATGTAATTGGATGGATTGTTGTTGGGTTATTGCATGTGATTGGATGGATGGAGGAGGGATCAAAATTGAAATTGCCATTGTTTCTGAAGAGTCTTATAACCCATCATAGAAAGGTATAAAATTATTTTCCATGTAAATAAAAGTTAAAATAAAAAATTACTTGTCATTTAAAATAAAAATTATTTCAAATTTTTTGAATTGAAGGATAAAGAAACTAGCAATGAAAAATGAAGAGTCCTCTAACTAGAAGGGCATAAAATTATTTTCTATACAAATAAAAGTTAAAATAAAAAATAATTTGTCATTTGAAATGAAAATTATTTCAAATCTTTTCAATGGAAAGGAAAGGAAACTTTTCATAATAGGAAGGGTAAGAAAACTTTTTATAATATATTGTATTAGTCATTGAATGGTAAGAAAAAATTTCATAATATGAAGGATAAGAAAACTTTTCATAATATGTTGTATTAGTCATTGTTTTTATGGGTTTTTCTTCTTTTATTAATCATTGATTTTATGTTATGTTAATGTTAGCATTTTTTCTATGTTCCATGGAAGTTCAAGAAAAAAAAATATTATTATGTTGAGAATATTTTTTCATTATTTTCTTTATTATATTACATTACATTATTATAGTATCAGTTTTTATTATTAATTATTAATTGGCAATCTACACCAACAACCTTTTCTTTTCTTTTTTATTTTGAAGAATCCAAATAGGTTGATTCGTCTTTATTTCGGATATTATTAAATATCATGAATTATTTCTTTTATTGATGATGATGATGATTAACTTCCACTAAGATCGAATTGGTCTATCGGACCTTAAGAGGGTAAGTGATTACTTGGGATTCTTTAGAATTTTGTTTCTATGCTCAAAAAGTATTAAGAGAATCTTTCCAAGATCCCCATACTTTTGTTGAGTTAAGAGGTAGTATCTCTCGTGAATACAAAAGAATTTTATAACCTATAATCTCAAAATTAAAGGAAATACGCCCTATCCCATCCTCCTCTTAGATGAGGATGGTATAAAGATGCACAGTCTTGGCTAAACTATTGAGGAATCATGAAAAACATCATTTTGCATAATAAAGATACTATTAAAAAAACGTCAAATCAAAATTTAAGGAAAATGTGATATGATAAAAAGAGGAAAAAAGAAAATTAATTGATCCATCTCCACCTCTTTACAATTCTTTTTATTCTTCTCGATTTAATACAGCTCCTCAAATGCTAATTTAATCTTTTTTATATTTCTTTTCTCACCAAATTACTTTAATTTGATGTTTTTAATATTTATTTTCTCACCAAATTAATTTTTAATGTCAAAGACCATATTTATTTTTTACCTAAATCTTATTCAAGAGTCACTTACTTATCCACCACAAACAAGTTGATTCTTCTTTATCTCGGATATTATTAAATACCATGAATTATTTATTTTATTATTATTGATCCATATCCACCTCTTTACAATTCTTTTTATTCTTCCCAATATAATACCTCTCCTCAACTGCTAATTTAATTTGATCTTTTTGATATTTCTTTTCTCACCAAATTAATTTAATTTGGTGTTTTTAATATTTATTTTTTCACCAAATTATTTTTTCACTTTTATTTAATCTCAAGGACCATATTTATTTTTTACCTAAATCTTATTCACTTACTTATCCACCTTTTTAAATACATAACTTGCACTCTTTTCTCTTTAAATACATAACTTGCACTTTTTTCTTTCATATGAGGTTTTTGTTGTCCCTTGATGGGTGGAGTGTCCAATGTAAAAGGTTGTTTTTTTTTTTTTTTTATAATTTCAAAACCATATACACAGTGTTTATCAAGAAATATTTTGAACATTATGTCTATTTTTTTTTAATTTCAAAACCATATACACAGTGTTTATCCAGAAATATTTTGAACATTATGTCTAACGGTGAGAACTTAGATTCTCAAAAAAATCATTATCATTTTTATACAATACAATACCATTGTTAGGGCATTCATGCCCATGTTACTATTATTAAGGCATGCATGTATCACCTATTTGTTGACATTCTAAACTAAGATATTTATATTGTTTTTCTTATAAGGTACAATCTACAACTTACCACCTAGCTGCCTATTGACATCCAACGATACTTTAATAGTGGGAATGAAAAGGCTTTTTGGTGGTGGTCACTAGTGGTGGATACTCTTGTTGCTCAAAAAGGGGGAGGAAAATTTTGAAATCAAATCACTCCCAAGTCGAAGTTGATATCTTCAGCTTTGTTCATCTCCCAACATTTCTCTTCACACATGATTCGCAGACCTCACATAAGATCTCACGCGACCTAGCAGAAGATTCCAGAAAATATTTCAATAAATGTTATGGCATTTGTTATAATAATGTAATCACATCCTTAATTAATTTGTCTACGGTTATAGGTAGTTGGTTAGTTATACATAAAAGCATTGTACTTAATATTTTATCTTAATAAAAAATAAAAATTGATGGTGTAGTGTGTTAAGCATCGGTTCTGCAAACCAACAAATGGTGTCAAAGCGGGTCTAGCTCGACTCCCTCATGGGAGGGGCCAGGGTAAATCCTATAACATGTGGAGAGAATTCACTCTATTTAAAAGGTATAGGCAGTTATATCTTCAAGCAATTTTTACTGTTATAATAAAACATTTTTTTTAAAGACAAGCAACAAAGACAAGGTATCACTAGTCTGCAAGAAGGGTCGCCATGGATTGAATTGCTAGTCTACAAGAAGGGTCATCGTGGAGTGATAAAGAGAAGCAAAAATGGCAGGATCATTGAAGGGTCCATAGTCGAAGGGATTGAGTCTAAGTCAAAAAAGGTTTAGCGTTCGCATGGATGAATCCCTAAAACAGGGTCACGTTACAAGGATAAAACATTGAATTAAGCAAGAAATGTTTGGCGTGGTGTGATTAATCAAGAATGGGAGCTTGTGTGGAGAAATACACGCTTTTGTGGTGCGAAGAATGGAATTGGTATGCAGTACCAACCGGGAAGTCTGCAAGGAAAGAAGAATCACTTGTCTGCAAGAAAATAGTTGCCATATAGTCAACAAGAAGCATGGAGCGAAAAATACAAGTCGAGAAATCATTGGCTAAAAAGATCCCAAGTGAAGAGAGGTTAGTCATACGGAAGAGGAGATTTGGACCGTAATACCATCCTGGAAGTATGCAAGAAAGATGTTTAGCATTAAGATTGAGGATTCTTATGGTTCGTCAAAGAAGAAAGTCCTCAAGAAGGTCTCCAGTAGCGATATTGAGGATTCCCATGGTCCGTCAAAGAAGACGCAGAGACTGAACCAGCCTGGAATTCCGTAAGAATGATCTCCAACAATGAGATTAAGGATTTGAGTGGTTCGTTGAAGAAGGAAGTCCTCAAGAAAGTTCTCCAGCAGCAAGATTGAGGATTCCCATGGTTCATCGAAGAAGGCACAGAGACTAAACCCGCAACAAAAATTTTGGTACGGTATTATTTAAGAGTCACCAACGAATATAAGAATCCACTGTGAGAGAAGGCGTTGGCAAGAAATTGTGTGGGAAATGTAGCAATACGACAACCCAAGTGATGAAATATTGTACTTAACATGAAATGTTGTAATGAGGGGGTGTATGATCGGTTGTACCCAACACCCCATAGAGTTTTGTTCCTAGTTGTAAAAGTCTAGCCATAAGCAAGTTGATTTTCCTAGGTTTGTTGTAAGCCATGTTAGTTAGGCATACATGTAGCGTCATTGCGCATGGTGTATCCCTCTCATGCATAAAGAGGATGTGGCATCAAGTTTTTGAATGAACCACTTGGTAGGTACGAGTATGGCAGGTGTACTCATATGCTAGCTTGAAGTTGAATCTTTGATTAAAGGGGGGAATGTGAGATGGATTGTAATCTCAATATGAGAGATGGTTAGGACCAAGTTATAGTATGTGAGATGGTTAGGACCAAGTTATGATTAAGGGGTATTCTAATGTATTGATGAACCATCAAAGATGAATCCCATAGTGAAGAAATCTTAGTCCAAGGGACACTGGTGATAATTCTAGTTAAAGTTGTTAGTGGATGTAATTAAGGAGATCATTAAAATAATGTAATTACATCATTAATTAATCTTTTATCAATCTTTCTATGGTTATAGGTAGTTGGTAGTTAGTTAATTATACATAACTACATTGTAACTAATATTTTATATTAATAAAAAAAGATGGTGCAGTCAGTGTTGCAAACCAACATCATTAACCTTTTGTTTCTATTCTCATTTGATATGTATTTCTTTTCTTTTTGAAATTCTTTACATTATTTCAATGTCATGAAGAAAGATACTCCTACTTATTTAATAATCTTCTCAGATTTTTCTCTATCTATACATAGCATTAGCACTATAAAAAATAAATTCCAGTTAATAATTTGTACTTGATTTATTAAGCAATTTTTATAAAAGAATAATTTATTTTAACATGTCAATGTAGAAGAGATAAAATGAAGTTAACCCTTCAAATTGAAATATAACCATTCCCATCAAATTTGATCCTCGATGGGACCCTAACCTCTCTTTCGTCGTAGTTTTTTTTACATGAGAACTTGATGTTTTTTAAAAGCGAGTTTCATTCACCTAAAGGCTCACGTATCTTTTTCCTTTGATCATGTGCATTTTATTGAAAATACTTTAAGAGTGAATTTTAAAAGGAAAAAAAGGTAGTTTGTAATCACCCACTACCCAAGCTACTATTATAAAAAGAAGATGAAGCTAAAGGCAACGGGTTAAGGGGTTCTAATTTTGCTAGCAATAGTATGATTAAGACTTGGTATCCATTCTTCCATATGACACTCTTCTATAGATTTTGGAAATTCTCAGTTTAGTTGGAGCATAAAAAGAAGATGAAGCTAAAGGCAACGGGTTAAGGGGTTCTAATTTTGCTAGCAATAGTATGCTTAAGACTTGGTATCCATTCTTCCATATGACACTCTTCTATAGATTTTGGAAATTCTCAGTTTAGTTGGAGCAGGGATTTCTTCAAAGTGGTAGAAGAAGAAAGAGTATTGAGATTGAGATTTAAACTTGGTTTTCTTTAAAGTAAAATTGTACATCTAGTTACCTTTATAGTATTGGATATCTAGTTATATTGGTTTTATCCAAAATTGTGTATGCAAAGGGAAATTGGTGCATATAATCTTATCATTAATTTATTTGGAGTCCAAGTTCTCTCTTCACTTTATTTTCTTGATTGTCTTAGTATGGTCTTGTAAATGGCAGTCTTGTAAATGTCAAGAGTAATTTTGAAATATCCTTGGTAGCCTTTGCATGGGCTTGAAGGAGAATGTTGAACCAACAATGGGATTACATGAAATTGTCTTTTCAATCAAAGAATTGTTGGCCTAGTTTTCTTATTTTTTCTATTTTTTCTACTAATTTTTTGTTTTTTTATTATTATAAAATATAAAAAAGTTGATTAAAATTAAGCAAATATTTTGTTATTTTAGTATTTCTTCTCATACTTATTAAAATTATGTAAATATATTTTCTTCTTTTAGTATTTCCTCGGTATATGAGGGTGGAGGTGGAGCAAATATGAGAGAAATGAGGGTGAAGGTGGAGCAAATATGAGAGAAATGTATCTCATATTTGATATATGAGGGTGAGGGTGAAGCAAATATGAAAAAAATGTATCTCATATTTGTCCCACCCCCTATGAGAGTGGGAGACATTAATAGATAAAATATAATATTATATTTTATCAATTAATACCCCCACCCTCATATATGAGGGTGTCCAGAAGACATTAGTAGATAAAATATAATACATTTCTATGAGTATATGCCCCACCCCACCTTCATAAATACAATTATCTCATATTTGTCCCACCCTCACTTCATATATTTCCTCTCATACTTATTAAAATTAAGTAAATATATTTTCTTCTTTTAGTATTTCCTCCATATACTAATTAAAATTAAAAAAATATTTTATTCATATACTATTTAAAATTAAAAAAAAAAAAAAAATTCATTTAGTATTTCCTCCACTTTTTCTTGAAAATATAAGAGAAATGTATTAATATATGAGGGTGAGGCAAATATGAGATAAATATATAATACATTTCTCTCATATTTTCCCCACCCTTATATATAAGGGTGGGAGTGGGGCAAATATGAGAGAAATGTATTATTTTCCCCACCCTTATATATATAAGGGTGGGAGTCACCCTTATATATATAAGGGTGGGAGTGAGACAAATATGAGAGAAATGTATTAGGTGGGGCAAATATTCATTTCTCTCATATTTGTCCCACCTCCACCCTCATATATACATTTCTCTCATATTTGCCCCACCTCTCACTCTCATATATTTCTTCTCATACTTATTAAAATTATTTTCTCTCATATTAAAATTAAGTAAATATATTTTCTTCTTTTAGTATTTCCTCCATATACTAATTAAAATTAAAAAAATATTTTCTTCATATACTAATTAAAATTAAGAAAATATTTCTTTTTTAATATTTCCTCCACTTTTTCTTCTTTTTCAACCTGTATTTAAATTTTCAGCAACTTCTTTTTCTTCATATTCCGTAAATTTTCAGCAGGTTCTTTTTCTTCCTATATCACTTAGTTATTTAAATTTCCGTAGTGTTCTTTTGTTCTATTTATTTCACCTAGCTAGTTAAGCTTTGTTCTTTGCAAAAGTTATCACCTAAAAACATACCCAAAAGCACAAAATTTTTAAACTATAAAAAAATATAATAAACAAGAAAAAAATCAAAACACAAGGTATTGCCATGTGCCAATTAGTTGGCATCCCCTTGCTTTAGTGTTTCCTTGTGCCAATTAATTGGCATTCCCTTGCTTTCATCTTGTTGGATTCTCTAGGAAAGAGAATATTTATCAAGATAAAAGAGGCCTAGAGAATCAAAACACAAGGTATTGCCCTGTGCCAATTAGTTGGCATCCCCTTGCTTTAGTGTTGCCTTGTAGCAATTAATTGGCATCCCCTTGCTTTCATCTGTTTGGATTCTCTAGGAAAGAGAATATTTATTAAGATAAAAGAGGCCTAGAGAATATTTATCAAGATAAAAGAGGCTTTAAACTTTGGGTGACCATTCCAACCTCTCCCTTATTTAGGATAAGGTTAATTTATGCAATCAACCTTTTTTACAATTATGTAAATTATGGCATTTATGTCATTATGTAAATTTATTTTAATTAATTTATAGGTAGTATAATCATGCAAATTTGTTTTAATAAATTATGGCATTTATATAAATATGTAAATTTGTTTTTTTAGTAAAGTAAACATATGCATTATATTTTCAAAGAAAAATAACATATTATTGTTGGAAGAACATGATGTCATTATGTAAATTTATTTTAATTAATTGATAGGTAGTACACTTGTACAAATTTGTTTTAATAAATTATGAAATTTATGCAAATATGTAAATTTGTTTTTTAGATAGTAAAGTAAACATATGCATTATATTTTCAAAGAAAAATAACATATTATTGTTGGAAGAACATGATTGTTTATGAGTTACATGATTGTTTATGAATTATATAGATTTTTCATAAATAAAAATTTTATATTTAGTAAAGTAATTGTATTTCTTATGTTTCATTTTTTTATACCATATTTTATTATAAAAAATATATATTTAGTAATCCAATTTTATTTTCTATAATTCATCTTTTTATACCATATTTTATTATAAAAATTATATAAATAAAATATATATTTAGTAAACCAATTTTATTTTCTATAATTCATCTTTTTATACCATATTTTATTATAAAAATTATATATTTAGTAAGTTAATTTTATTTTTTATGATTCATCTTTTTATATCCTATTTTAATATAAAAATTATAAATAAATATATTTTAATATAGAAATTTTATATTTAGTAAAAAAATTATAAATAAATAAAAGTTTTATATTTAGTAAAGTAATTGTATTTCTTATGTTTCATTTTTTTATATTCTGTGTATATTTAGTAAACTAATTTTATTTTGTATCATTCATCTTTTTATACCATATTCTATTATAAAAATTATATATTTAATAAGCTAATTTTATTTTTTTATGATTCATCTTTTTATACCATATTCTAATAAATTGTACATGTAACTTTAATAATTCCTCTAGTAAACCAATTGTTTTTTTTTACATTTTCATTACAATTAATGTGTTATGAAAAGGAAACATTAACTTTTTAAAGATTTTTATTACAATTAATTAATGTGTTATAAGAAAGAAGCAAGAATTAGCTTTTTCTAGATTTTCATTAGAATTAATGTGTCATGAGAAAGAACCATTAACATTTTATATTTTATAGGTTTTCATTACAATTAATATGTCATGAGAAAAAAAAAAAACAAGAATTAGCTTTTTTCTAGATTTTAATGTGTCGAACCTTAGCTTTTACCAAACCATATCCCTTAAAACTCATAAATATAATATCAAAATTGAACCATTAGCTTTCACAAAAACCATGAATTAGATTTTTTTAGATTTTCATTAGAATTAATGTGTCATGAGAAAGAACCGGTTTATAGATTTTCATTAGAATTAATGTGTGATGAGAAAGAACCAGTTTATAGATTACAATTAATATGTGATGAGAAAGAAGCCAAAATTAGCCTTTTGTAGATTTTCATTAAAATTAATGTGTTGTGAAAAAAAATTTTCTAGATTTTCATTAAAATTAATATTAATGTGTCATGAAAAAAAACTATTAACTTTTTATAGATTTTCATTACAATTAATTAATTAATTAATGTGTGATGAGAAAGAAGACAAAATTAGCTTTTTTGACTTTTCATTAAAATTAATGTGTCATGAATTTTTTTTTTCTAAATTTTCATTAAAATTAGTGTGTCATGAAAAAAAACTATTAACTTTTTATAGATTTTCATTACAATTAATTAATGAATTATAGATTTTCACCAAACCATATTCCTTAAAACTCATAAATATTGAACCATTAGCTTTTACCAAACCATCTCCCTTAAAACTCATAAATATAATAGCAAAATTGTTATATTTCATTAACGCATATTTATTAACTTTGTATAGATTTTCATTACAATTAATTAATAAATTATAGATTTTCACCAAACCATATTCCTTAAAATTCGTAAATATTGAACCATTAGCTTTTACCAAACTATATCCCTTAAAAATCATAAATATAATATCAAAATTGTTATATTTCATTAACGCACATTTATTGAACTTCAAATCTAGATTTTCACCAAACCATATTCCTTAAAACTCATAAATATTGAACCATTAGCTTTTACCAAACCATATCCCTTAAAACTCATAAATATAATATCAAAATTGTTATATTTCATTAACGCACATTTATTGAACTTCAAATCTAAAAGATTATTGAAATTTAAATATAGAAGAATGTTCTTTCAAAGTCAATATTTAATCAAATATTGAACTTCAAATCTAGAAGATTATTTAACTTTAAATATAGAAGAATGGACTTTCAAAGTCAATATTTAATCGAATATGTTAATATTTAATCAAATATTGAACTTCAAATCTAAAAGATTATTAAAAATAGAGGAATGGACTTTCAAAGTCAACATTTAATCAAATATGTTTTACTTAAAATATGTTAATATTTAATCAAATACTGAACTTCAAATCTAAAAGATTATTAAAAATAGAGGAATGGACTTTCAAAGTCAACATTTAATCAAATATGTTTTACTTAAAAATAAAAAATATTGACTTTCAAAGTCAATATTTAATCAAATATGAAATATGTTTTACTGGTCACCAACAAATATCACTGATACAAAACTTTACAAATATCACTAATACAAGTTATTTGAAAATTTATTGATTTTAATTTTAAATCTAAAATAATTTTCACATCATTTAAAAAAATTTAAAAATGATGAATTTTCATTTAATATTTTTATTATTATCATTATACCAACAAATATCACTAATAAAAAAAATATGAATTTTCATTTAATATTTTTATTATTATAATTATACCAACAAATATCATTAATACAAAACTGAATTTTCTTATTGATTTTAATTTTAAATCTAAAAATATTTCTACACAAAATTTGTAACATCCCCATTTAGTGAATTTGTGACATAGTACATAAATATGGGATATTAAAATTTTAATTTTAAATCTAAAAATATTTCCACACAAAATTTTTAACATTACCATTTACATCCCTAAATTTGTGACATAGTACATAAATATGGGATATTAAAAAATACTTTAAATTTGATTAAATATTGAAAAATACCTCTCAAAATATATGCGAAAATGCATGAGATGCATAAGCATTTCAAAATATATGCTATAAAATGCATCGCATTTTTGGGCCACTAGATTTCACTTAGTAAACTTGTGACATAACAAGTTCAAGTTCATTTATAACAAGTTCAAGTTCATTTATGGAGAATTAAAAAATACCCCAATCATTCAACCCCTAAAAATACCTCACAAAATCTTTATTGAACAACCTCACAATATATCTTTCTAATTCCAATATATATTTCCAATTAAAAAAAAAAACCTATTTTAAAAAACCCTATTTTTAGGGTATATCCATTTTTTTATGGTATTTTTAATACCCTTTTATTTCTACCCTTATAATAGAGATAAAACACAAAAATAACCCAAAAATAAGTAAACAAGTGCATTGACATCCCAACCTATAAAGAATATGTCATTGTAATAAGATAAACTACGATTCAAAGGTCATGATGTTATACTATTTTCACCCTTGTCTTTAATCTAATACATGATCAAGCATTCCCTAGAAGGGATTTACGTATATAGATATCTACTTGTAGACATATAAAGGTGAACCACCATAAGTCAAAACTCTTAATCCTCTAGATATATGATCTAATGGACATTTCAACAAAAATTATCTATTTATCTATCTATGAAGAGTGTCTTTGCAATAATATTTAGACCAATGATCTACCCAATGACCCATTCATGTTTTTTTAGTCATGTTACTTAGAATTAGGAGAAACCAACACTGGTGAGGCTACGCTCACAATCTATTATTGAATGAGGACATATTACATCATAATATAGGAAACGACTCTACTTAGTCGGTTACAACAAACACCTTGAAATTAGGATCTACATTAAACAGGAGGTAGAGTTCATCTACGTAACTCTCTAGTCCTCCATTATTTCCAAGTCTCCCCCTTAATGGAGAATGGATTGACTTCTACACCTAACATTTCCCTAAACAACTCAAACTTGATCTTTCCAAGAAGCTTAGTGAAAATATCAGCAACATTTTCACTTGTATTACAATACATAAGAGCTATTTCATTGGACTGCAATTTTTCTCTAACAAAATGAAAATGAGCATCAACATGTTTTGTCCTTGCATGATAAGTCGGATTATTCGCCAGCGTGATTGAACTTTGATTATCACATTTAATCATTGTAGGTTCCTTTTGTTCTTCTCCAACATCTTGAAAAAGTCTTCTCAACCAAACAACTTCACAAGTTGATGCACACAAGGATTTATATTATGCTTCAGTAGAAGACAAAGATACAGTAGGTTTCTTTTTACTGCTCCAAGAAACAACCTTGGATCCGATGCCAAACGCATATCCAGTGGTTAATCTTCGATCATCCGGATTGCCAGCCCAATCAAAATCCGAGTAACCTGTCAACTCAACATCATATGCATCAGTATATTTAATACCATAATCAAGTGTTCCTTTTAGATACCTGAGTACCGTCTTTGTTGCATTCCAATGGCTTTCTTGAGGTTTCTCCATAAACTGGCTTAACACACTCATAGAATATGCAATATCAGGTCTGGTTGTGGTGAGATAATTCAAACTACCCACCATCTGTTTATACATAGTGGCATTCACCTCCTTTGAACCATCATCACAAGAAAGTTTCACACTCTGTTGGCATGGGAACAGTAGAATACTTACACTGATCCATTTTAAATCTCTTAAGTACTTCTCTGACATACTTACTCCGACAAACAAAATTTTGGCATGCATTTCTCCAAACTTCAAAACCTAGGCAGCAGTGTAACTCACCAAGATCTTTCATTTCAAAAACTTGTGACAATTGCTCCTTGATTTCATCAATTAATTTCCCTGCATTTCCTGTAATTATTAAATCATCAACATATAAGGAAATCAATACTATATAGCCCTGCTCATCAAATTTGGTATACAGATTTGGGTCACTTTTGCTCCTCATAAAACCCTGTTGAAGAAAGAAAGAGTCTATCTTATCATACCATGACCTAGGTGCATGTTTTAATCCATACAATGTTTTCTTTAACTTACACACTAAGTGTTCTTTCCCACGTTCCACAAACCCTTCAGGTTGAGTAAGGTAAACCTCCTCCTTTAACTCACCATTCAAAAATGCAGATTTAACATATAGTTGGTGTAGCTTCCAATGATACTTTGTAGCTAAAGAAATTAACAATCTGATAGTATTCAGTTTAGCTATTGGTGCAAATGTTTCAGCATAATCAATACCTTATGTTTGTGAATACCCATTTTCCACTAGTCTAGACTTATATTTATCTATACTACCCTCTGATTTAAATTTGGGTTTGTATATCCATTTGCATCCAATAAGATTTTTATGTTTAGGCAATTCAGTCAATTCCCAAGTATTATTTTTCATTATAGATTCATATTCTTCCTCCGTTGCATTTCTTCATTCATCATGTTCATTCATGTTCATTGGCTTCATAAAAAATCATGGGTTCTATGACATTTGAAATGTTACTCATTAGGGCATAGTCTCTATACCTCTCAAGGAGCCGAACTTGTCGTGAAGATCTTCTCAACTAATTATTTTCCTCCCCACTTTGTGGAGATCTATTTTCACCACTATGTGAACTCTGACTGCTTGAAGTGTCCATGTCATTGTCACTGAGTCCTTCTTGTTGTTGTTGCTGTTGTTGTCAATGTGGTTGCGGCTGCTGTTGTGATTGTTGTTTTTGCTCTTCTTTAACTCCTCCATCAAGAAGTCTATGCCATTCCTCATCACTGTTGATGTCATGATTCCTTGTTTCCTGCTCATGGAAAAGTACATCTCTACTCGCAAATACTTGTGAGTAGAAGGATCAAACCGTTTGTATGCTTTGAATTCAGAACATACCCTATGAAAATACATTTAATGGCTTTAGCATCCAATTTCTTCCTATTCTCCTTTGGAATATGTGCAAAAGCCTTACACCCAAATACTTTTAAATTATGAACTACAAGTTTGGAACCATACAAGGCTTCAATAGGAGTAATATTATCAAGACACCTTGTTGGACTTTTGTTCTTTAAACAAACTGCAGTATTTATGGCTTCAGCCCAAAATGCATTCGAGAGATTCTTACCTTTAATCATACTACGTGCACACTCTACCGGAGTTCTGTTTTTCCTTTCAGCCACTCCATTCTGTTGTAGAGTGTGGGGTACTATAAACTGTTGTACTATTCCATGATCTTTGCAATATTTTATGAAGTCCCCTGATTTATACTCTCCCCCTTGATCTGAACGGAGGATTTTGATGGATTTTCCTGTCTGCTTTTTCACCATGGTTTTGAATTCCTTAAAGTACTCGAAAACATCACTTTTTCTGCTAAGGAAATAAACCCATGTGTATCTCGTGCAATCATCAATAAATAACAAAAAGTAAAATGCACCTCCTAAAGACCTACTCTGCATAGGCCCGCAAACATTAGTATGCACAAGATATAACACATCTCTATTTTTCCTAACAGAGGGGAATTCATCTATGTGCATCTTTCCTAATACACATCCTTCACAAGAAATATTCGCATTCTTTAACATGGGAAGTCCTTCAACCATATTTTGTTTCTGTAATAACAATAAATCAGGATGATTGATGTGGCCATACCTTTGATGCCAAATACTCTCTATTGGCATAGTTGCAGAAGTCAGTGTGTGATGTGCTTTGTTGGTAACATCAAGTTTGTATAGGCCTCCTTCTTTGACTCTCGTTGCAACAATTTTGAATTGGTCCAGCAGATCCTTCACTACGCAATAATTCTTGAAGAATTCAACCTTCAAGTTTTGGTCTGTAATGGTGGACACAGAGATCAAATTTTTCTTTATCCCTGGCACATACACCACATTGCGAATGTGACAAACAGTATCATTCGGCAATGTCACAGGAATGTCTATGTATCGCTTGATCTAATGAGTGCAGTCATCTCCAAGATATATGTTGGCTCCATTCTGTGTTTCTTTAAAATTAGTGTACCACAACTTATTACATGTCATATGTATTGATGCTCCAGTATCCACAAACTAAGCATCACTATCATCCGTTTCAACAGATAAAGCAGCATTGGACACAAACAGTCTAAGATCTCGTGAATCAAAATTCGAGGGTTCATCAATATCATCACTAGCAATAAACAATCTGAGATCATGATTTGAAGATTCTTCTACATAATGAACTATATGTTTTCTAGGTTTATTCCTAGCCTCGTCACTCTTCTTCTTCTGACAGGCTTTAATGACATGTCTAGGTCGACCACAATAAAAACAACTTTTTGACTCATTCCTGTTAGAGGGCATACCTTGATTCGGCCTTCGAGATTGTCTTCTCTGCGATGAACGACCTTCTCTGCCTCTTTCTCCTGACCTCCCTCTCGAGGATCTCTTATTTGACCATAGTGCCAAATCTGTATTCTGAGGCTTCAGATTCCCGCGCCTCTCTTCCTCTTGCAACAAAATTCCTGTCAATTCTTCAAAAGTAGGAGGTTTCTCCCTTGCTGCGAAACTAGTTATGAACATCTGATAATCTTCTAGCATACCATTTAAGGTAATAGTGACAAGATCGGTGTTGTAAACTGTTTCCCCTATGTTTCCTAGCTTGTCTTTCACCTCTTTAATTCGACCCAAAACTGAACTAACAGATTCATTTCCATCCATCTCAATGCCTAGCAATTTAGTTTTCAGGAACAGAATACGATTTGTGTTGCTAGTTTCATATAAATCTTTAAGCGCTTTCCATGTTTCAGCAGAAGTGTTAGCTTCTCTAATATGTGGAATTATGCTATCCTTAACAGACATACACAACATTACTTTGGCCTTGTTTTCGCGCTCCTCCCAATCTTGGATCTGTGTTGTTGTCGCACCTGCAGTCGCATCAGGTTTCGCTTCAGTTCCCTTTGCAATGGTCCAGACACCATAGCCCTCCATCAGGGTCTGCATTTTGAATTTCCATTTAATGAAATTTGAGCCATCTAATTTGTTGGCTTCATTGAGGTAGGTCTCTTTCAGAGGATTCACCATCTCTGCAAGTGTCTGCTCGTCCAACCAGACAATGGATCCGTGTATCACCAAGAATATTCAAGTTTCATCAATTTTCTCCTGTGCTGAGCAATCTGTCTCTCTACCTTCGGATCCACCGATTCGACTCTACCTCAACTTTTAGTTTTCTTATAAGAAATATAATAAAACCTTAAAAGGAAACCTTAACACCACTTCATATATAAAAATAATATAAATTCCTTAAAAAAAACTTTTATTTTTTTAATACACATACATCCACCTTTAAGTCATAACTCCACCTTTATGATCCTTCATCCATTCATAACTCCTTCACGATTTATAAAGTGATCTAAAAATTTAACTCCTTCACGATTTATAAAGTGATCTAAAAATTTAACTCACCAATTTAAATCGTGGCACCAATTTTTAAATGCTCCAAAAAGACTCACGCTTCAAACTCACTCACGCTTTCCAGAAAAGAACAGTCAAGTTGCACACCGCATTCATGATTGGTGGCCATCATTCTCTCGTCGACTTCCAACTTGAGGTGAGGGACATCTCCACAAATCTTCCCCAGAATGTATCCATGTCTCAGCGCCGAGCAAGTTCAACAGAAACTGGCAGCCCTATTGACATGATACGCTGAATTTGTAAAGCAGTGTTGGATATGCAGGTAATGGCCTTGATTGCTTCCCACAAACTCATGCTAAGATTCCCGACTCCAAACATAAAACTCACGATTTCCAAAGAAGAACTTCGACGCTCTTCATACTCACAAAGGGGAGCGCTAGCGCGCCTGTAAAATCGAAGGGGGGACGCTGGGCAGAGCTGACAGCGCTCTCGGAGAGTGGAGGGGGAGCGTTAGCGCCCTAGCGTTCTTAGACGCATACAAAGGGAGTGCGAGGTCACCGAAATTTTTAATTTCATAAGTGTGAGGGCGTTGATGCTCCTCTAACACTTCATAGGGAGTGTTGACGCCTCTACTCAATTAATTCGAGATCTTTTACTTTAGATCTCACCTCAGGGAGTTGGTTCTCTCAAATCTCCAACGTGGGCTCTGATACCAACTTAGAATTAGGAGAAACCAACACTGGTGAGGCTACGCTCACAATCTATTATTGAATGAGGACAAATTACATCATAATATAGGAAACGACTCTACTTAGTCGGTTACAATAAACACCTTGAAATTAGGATCTACATTAAACAGGAGGTAGAGTTCATTTACGTAACTCTCTAGTATGTTTTCTTGTGTTCATACTCAAAGGCACTCTCACTAGGAGAAATAGGAGAAATACAAGAGAAGATTGTGATCACGGGGCTCAATTTGATCTAGGGGGATTTTTATTGACAATTTTATTTTCTTCCTTGTGCTCTACCCATTCATGTTTTCTTATGTTCATACTCAAAGGCAATCTCACTAGGAGAAATACAAGAGAAGATTGTGATCACAGGGCTCAATTTTATCTAGGGGCATTATTAGTGACAATTGCCCTTTCTTCCTTGTGCTCTATCAAGGTATTATATTTTTTCATATATTAATATAAGCATCATTTTTCCTAGACAAACTAGGAATATATTATGTTGTAAGAGTTATGTTGTAAGAGGGGCATATGGAGGATATGCTCTAATCTTATAATAAGAGGAATGCACTAGAATAAAACTAATATCATGATTTTAGTTGGTTCTAAGAAATTTTAAGGTTTACTTTTAAAACTTAGTTAATCCTCAATTCCAATATATAGATTTTAGTTGGTTCTAAGAAATTTTAAGGTTTACTTTTAAAACTTAACAAATGCTAGTTAATCCTCAATTCCAATATATAATTTTATGCACTGGAATAAAACTAAAAATATCATGATTTTAGTTGGTTCTAAGAAATTTTAAGGTTTACTTTTAAAACTTAGCAAATGATAGTTAATCCTCAATTCCAATATATAATTTTTCCACATACCTACATTTTGCTCTTCAAAAGAGTCAATCAAACTATATAACTTAGATTATAGTACAAAGTTTATCTTTTCTACATTTTTCTCTTCAAAACTTAGCAAATGATAGTTAATCCTCAATTCCAATATATAATTTTTCCACATACCTACATTTTGCTCTTCAAAAGAGTCAATCAAACTCTATAACAACTTCTTTTCTACATTTTTCTCTTCAAAACTTGGCAAATGATAGTTAATCCTCAATTCCAATATATAATTTTTCCACATACCTACATTTTGCTCTTCAAAAGAGTTAATCAAACTCTATAACAACTTAGATTATAGTGCAAAGTTGATCTTTTCTTGCATGTTGAAGTAACATCTCTTACAGTGGAGAAGAGTGTATGGCCAGGGAAATTCACTACTACATTATCACCAAGCATATTTACTTCCATATGTATCATGAAGTGACCAACCTGGGAAATAGGTGACAATACTATAGATTTGAGACAGTGAAGAAGGGAAATTCACACATCTTATTGATGTATTACTAATCCAAATCCAAATCCCTTTTCTAATCTGCACTAAGCCATGAGCCTTCGTTAATTCATTTTTCACATGGCATTCCTTCATTTCTCATGTGTTTGGATGGAAGTAATGATACGTCTACCATTCCTCAAATGTGAACAATTGGATGGAAGTAATGATACATCTACCATTCCTCAAATGCGAACAACTAAGAATAGAGGGTGCAATAATAAATTTCAAGACACCTTAGAGCTAGACGACAGGAAGGGTTCCACCCCGTGCATCAGACCATTGATCACATCCTTACACTCTGAGCCATCATTGAAGAGGCAAGACATCTCTCTTCCAAAGCCTACTCTTGTTTTGTGGACTTTGAAAAAACGTTCAACTCGATCCCATGGGAGTCCCTGTTCTAGAGACTCATAAACATTGGCATTTCTAATACCTCCTTCTAATCACCATCATGTGCCTTTACGAGTCTTTCCTTGGTCGTCTTCACACGGCCCATCGAGTGTCACATTTTCGCAGGAGCATTATTGGGGTCAAACAGTGTTGCCCCCTATCCCCACCTTGTTTGGGATTTAGATGGATGAGTTGGACTCCTTCCTTCATGAGCATATCCAAGGAAACAATGGGTGCCTTCTTCATAAAGTCCTTATTTCCATTCTAATTTTTGTTGATGATGTGATCCTATTGGCCTCATCCTAGAGGGCCCCCGAAGACAACTGGATGCATGACCCTTTTCCGTGACCTGCAATAGTGGACGGTGAATATGGGTAAAACCAAGGTTGTGATCTTCAACGAGTCAAAAAAAACCCTCTCAAACTATCATTTCTTCTTCGGAGGGGAAGAGATCGAGATCACCACCGCCTATACATACTTGGGGGTACAGTTTGAAAGGCCCCATGTTAGTTTGAGGCATGTTCTTCGACCCCTCGTCAACAAGAGCTATGGGTCCTTAGCTTTACTTGATAGACAATGTTTCTGACACCACTTCCAGGACATATCGTCCAAGATGTCTCTCATGGACATATCTCCCACAGTTGTTTACGAGTCCAAAGGTTTGCAAAACTTGTTTGCTCAAGTCGGACTAGGCTACTATTGCGAGGGTTCAAACCCTTCTCCTCCAATGCATGATCAAATGCAAATAGACAATCTCTCAACCCATTTTTATTATAGAGTTTGGTGCCCGCCTCCTCCATCTTAAGACTATATTCAGTTTGGTTTCACTCCTTCATCATGTTCGAAGTTTTGTTGACTCAACTACAATTCAAAATCGGTATCCATACATGGCTTATTTCTCATCAAAGTTCTTTACTTTAG
>JZKD02S2042521.1:35559-54599 GCA_000966675.3 Picea glauca
TGAATAGGCCTACCCTTTTAATAATGTGAAAATGCCCGGCCCTAGAAGCAAGCATAATATCGTATACATCATATCTCGAGACAATCTCCCATGTTTTCCGTTGGAAAATGAAGAACCAACCACCCGAAGCCCTATATCTTCTTTCTCCCTATACCTTGACTACTCGTACAAGAGTCTATTTCTGGATAGATCTAATATAGGAAAGGGAAAAAATAGAACCAAAGAAATGATGCCTCAACCGGATAAATCCACTTATTCCACACAATTCTTCCAGTTATGCATGATCTTCCTCAGTTCCCATATTTCCTCATGTCGTGATGGAGTACCTAGGATCAGTAGAATTCCCAAACCACGGAACCCACTGGTTCCACACCAACAAAGGGGGAAGCCCCGCAACAACCCCAACAATTTGGAAGAGATTTGGGGAAGAGGTTTTAGCATCAGTGTATCCCATATGTACCCCAGTTTATTCGAATTATCCCAATGGTGTGACGTCATCGACTTACTGGGGACAAAGAAGAAAATCACTTATATATCCCATTTCGGAGAAATAAGTGGCTCACGGAGAATGGAGAGAAACATCCCATATCTTATTCTGAAGTATTCATTTAGCACTTATCCCAATCCTCTATCTAGATGGAGGATTACTTGTTGGGATAGCATAATGTTAATCCATGTTTTACACAGCCAAGTGAACATCGTTTCTTAAGTCATTAAGTTTGGAAGAGCCAGACCGTTTCTGTCTTTATTTGGTCAATCAATAAGGGTGGGCGAAGCGTGGAATGCGAGTTGGCGATGTAAAACGATGGATTGCACTGCGTGCTTCAAGGATGCTATCTACAATGAAGGAAGTAACTTCGATGAAAGATGCCAAAAGTGATGTTGTTGGAAAACATGATTCCAGTAGCATGCCTCAATCTGTTCTAGTTGCAAGAGATAAAATAGGCCACATGTCTGGGGATAAGCCTTCATTGAAGTACAAGCCTCGAAAAGCCACAGGACCAAATGAGGCAGACGATCATAAAGAAACTAAAAACATATATTGTGAAGGACGGTCAAACATTGTACAGTCTGCTCAGTTGAGGGCTAAAAATCTGACAGCAAGGAAACTTTTATACACTGAAGCTATGGAAGTCGATAAACCTAAGCCCAGTGATGGACTTGATGAAGATGAGTAGAGAAGGTACAAGGACAGCAAGGAGGAAGGTGATGAACCAAGAGCAATAGGCAGAAATGAGCAAGATGAACAAAGGGTCGTTGGTGGTAATGGTGAAAGTGAGAAACTGGGAGCCCAGGTTGGTGACAAGGAAGATGTTGAACTAAGTGCCAGAGTCAAGAACGACAAAGGTGGCATTCCCAAAGAACAAGAGAATTCCAACATTGTAAATACGAAGAAGCTTAAGTCAGTAGGACTATATGATCTTGGGTTTAATAAGAAATCACAAAACCAATTTAAGAGATGCTTAAAAAGGATAGTGATTTGAAATGGAATAATGAATGGAGGAAGTGGGCATTTCATTAGATCAAAGAAGCTATTACATCATCTCCTTTATTTATAAGTCCAGATTATTTCAAGGAGTTTATGATTTTTTCATTTGCTTCAGAGGATACAATTGCTAGTGTTTTACTACATAAAAATGAACAAGGTTTAGCTCATAGCATTTATGAACAAAAGCCTGATAGAAGTTGAATGAAATTACACATTAATAGAAAAACAAGCATATTCTTTGGTTCAAGCACTGAAGCATTTCTGAGGATATGTGGGATATTCCCGCGTAGTTGCTTATGTGCCTCATGCAGTAATAAAGGAGATTTTGGTGTAGCAGGATCCAATCAAAAGGAAAGTCATAAGGCCAAACTTTGTAATAAATCAAACGCTCTCATCCATGGATTGAGTAGCATTGCACCATCAACAAAAGCACTGAACTTAGTGCAAGCCCTTTCAAATATCCATGAGAAGAATGACGCAAATATCCATGATAAGAATGACACAAGAGTTGATTTATCTATTGGATACTATTTTTTCATGTAGATCTATATATCCCAAATAGATTTCTTAGCTAGATCTAATCATCTATTTAGTGTAAATCTTTCAAATGTCCATGAGAAGAATGACACATGAGAAGAATGACGCAAGAGTTGATTTATCTATTGGATACTATTAAGAATGACGCAAGAGTTGATTTATCTATATTGGATACTATTTTTTCATGTAGATCTAATCTATATATCCCAAATGGATTTCTTAGCTAGATCTAATAATCTAGCTAGTGTAAATCTATTGATCTTTCTATGTGAAGGCATTAAATTTCTTACCTACAAAACACCAACCAATGCGTATAACATCCCCTAAATCCCTATAATACCCCCAATACCTATATTCCTACTAAAATTAAAAAATACCTCTCCCCCCTTAATATGAAGCAATATATTGACTTTGTTTCTCACAATTATAAAAATCCCATTATGAATGGATGTGATAGGATATTGGTCAAAAAGTGAATCCCTACCCACTTAATATGAAACAATATATTGATTTTGTTTCTCACAATTATAAAAATCCCTTTATGAATGGATGTGATAGGATATTGGTCAAAAAGTGAATCCTTGGTGCCTTGGGATTGCACAATCGGAATCAAAGTATTTGCATCTAATATGCATTTATTATTGTTTAGTTAATTTTCTTAGTAGAAGGAATAAATAGGTCACCATTGTTACAAAGCTAATGCATTTTCATGCATTGCTATAGAATTTCTAAAAGACAAATGCATGAGATTTAATTGGGACACACAAAGGGAGATTGACCATGCATTACCCATAGGAATTCGTAGAGACAACTCAAAAGGAGTTGAAGCACTACAAAGACGGTTGGACTACCACATGAACTGAATAGTCTGTGAGTAAGTTATAAGTCTAGTGAATTAACAAAAGAGACTTTGAGTATTCTGTGATGGAAGAAGAGAAGGTTAAAATCCATATCTAAAACAAAAGAGAAGGTTCAATGCTAGATCTACAATTGAAGAAGATATTTAGTTCCAATGAACTGTAACAAAAGAAGAATAGATCAAATACCAACTTGTGCTCAGGGAAGTTTGAGACTATTTGGAATCTAATAATGCTAGTCTAAAGTAGTCTGAATTGTGGAGAGACTAAGACCTCTAGATTGTAATCTAGATGCCAAATCAACATATTATTTAGTAAAGAGTTATCCCTTTCCTTATGTTTCATGTTATTTACATTATTAATTCTACCCATATTTAGTTCTATAACATCTACATATTGTGATTGCTCAAGTGTCTTACTTCCATAGTCACCGCACTCTGATAGTGCCAATCTAGTTTTGTAGTTGTTTTAGTAAATTAAAAACTTGTATCATGCATCAAGTGGTATCAAAGCAAGGTTCAACTCTGGTTGTGCATTTGTAAAATTATCAAAACCAATTCTCTCTTGAGAGTTGGGATCCACAAGATCGGTTCCTATGCAACCGTGGTAGTAAAGAGACCTCAAGGAGAGTCGTTTCAGCTTGTACCTATGGGAAAAAGAGTGGAGGGAGGAAATGTCGAAAGAAAGGACAATGAATGGTAGTATGGCTAAGGACTACAAGACAAATCCTAAGAATTCCCCCACGAAGGGGAGCAGGTCAAGGAGGTGCAAAGAACCGAGAATTAGAGGAATTGGGAAGGAGAATCGAAGAATTAGATAACAAAAGAATTGGAGATGATGGAGTCATACTAGATTCAGATTCGGAAAAAAAGATGGAGGAAGAACAAAATGTTGATGAAAGGGACCTAGCTGAGTGTTTGATCTCATTTCTAAAGGATAAAGGTAATGCAAGGGTGGAAGTTTCTTACTATGATGGCAGTCTAGAAGCAGAGACTCTCATGGATTGGATAGGAAAGCTCGAGAGATACTTTGAATATGAGAATGTTTGAGACCCCAATAGAGTTCGTTTTGCAATAACCAAGTTGAAACATTAGGGGAATTTTGAGGTAAAAAATGGACCTCAAAACAAAAAAATGTTCTATCAAAATCAACTTTAAAAGAACCAATAGGATTCAAGATGATGATGTCAACCATAACGGTAAATATGTTTGGAGGGAAAGAACGAAAAATTCTTTTTTAATTATATTTTCAACTTATCTCCTTGTAGGTTTACTCAAATTTCAAATGTAGGCACTAGTTGGATGCAGAGTTAAAAAATTAAGTTCATGTATTTATCTCATTGTGGATCTATCAAAAATATGCAAATGCATGCACTAGTTGGATACAAAGTTAAAAAGTTAAGTTCATGTATTTATAGTTTATCTCATTGTGGATCTATCAAAAGTATGCAAAGTGGGTACTCATTGGATGTAGAATTTAATTTCACATTCAACAAATGTTTACACTTAAAATTTAATTAAACGTATAACAAGATAAGTTGAAAATATGATTTAAAAAAAAAAAAAAAAACAGTTTTCTTCCCTTCCTTTTCAAAATACATAACTCTTATTTTATTATTTTAACTATTGTTTTATCATTTTCCTTAGGAGACCCATTTTAGACCTCAGATTTCCTCTAATGGTACATGCTTCACTCTAATGGGATGTTGAGATAAAAGATGGAGTAAACAAGTAGTAGGAGAATATAAAAACCTAGAAGAAAATGGTGAGTAAGATCAAGGAGAAGTTCTTCCTTGTTGATTACCAGTGAATTTTGTGCAGACGGGGACAAAAATTGAAACAAAAAGAGATATTTGTCTGGGAGTATATAGAAGAATTCTTGAAATTGTCACTCAGATTAGGACTTAAAGAGTCAGAGTACCAAAGGGTAGTGAGTTATGCGAATGGATTAAAGTTCTAAATTCAAGATGAGTACCCATTATTTCCGAACTGTAGATGAAGCATATCAAATTGCTTTAATGGTAGAGGAAAAGTTGAATAGGAAGTGGCAGCAAAATTGCAAAGGGAATAATCTTAGAGGCAAAGGAAGAGGAAGGATGCAAGAGGTATGTCTAGCTAAGGGAGAGAAGATGAAGCATTTGGTAGTTAAATTACGAAAGGTGACAACCACACAAACAAAGGAAAATAATTTGGAAGAGACAAGGGTAAGTTTGTCATTACTTGCTACAGATGTGGAGTAGAAGGGCACAAAGCATCTAAAATCCCAAAGAAGCATAATCTGAGAAGAAGGAATGAGGAAAGGAATCTTGTCTTGCAAGTAGATGAGGCATCAGTTGCGGGAGACAATGTTGCAGTACTTCAACATGAACAAGGTGAAAACCTTATGTTCAGAAGGGTGTTGCTCAATCCTGAAAAGAAGGCTACAAAGGAACCTCAACAGAGGAAGATGGTTTTTAAAACTAAATGCAAGGTTCAATGTAAATGTTGCAATTTGATCATAGATGCAGGAAGCACAGAAAATATAGTGTCCCCGAAGGTGATCAATCAAATGAAATTGAAGTGCATCCCTCATCCCAATGTATATTCGGTTTCATGGCTACATAAGGGTCAACAAGTCATTGTGATGGAGCAATGTTTGTTGAGTTTCCAAATCAACAACTTCAGTCACCAAGTATTATGTTATGTGTTGGAGATGGATGCATGCCACATGTTTCTAAGAAGATCATGGCTATTTGATAGGAAGGTTCTCCATGATGGTATGGAAAATACATATGAATTATATATGAATGGACAACTTTATAAGCTAAAGGAAATGTTGGAAGAGGAGACAACGACAACAGACAATAGTGATACTAGAAGTAGAGGTAGCATAAGTGGTCGTGTAATATTGTGCTTAGCCATAATATTTTTTAAGGAGAAAAAGAAGACAAATTCTTGTCTGGCCATAATTCCAAAGAAGTTACAAGAAGATAAGGAAAAGACTCATGTGACGACGAAGATTCAAAATTGTTGGATGAGTTTGTAGAGATTGGTCTTAATGATACGTCAATGGAAATGCCTCCCATAAGAAGTATTTCACATGGGATTGATTTGATTCCAAGATCGAGTCTACTTGATAAGGCTCCTTACCGAATGACTCCCACAAAAAGTGAGGAAGTAAATAAGCATGTGCTAGAATCACTTGAGAGAGGATTGATCCAAGAAAGTTCAAGTCCTTGCACTATCCCAACAATTTTGACACCGAAAAGGGGGGATGAATGGTGAATGTGCAATGATTCATGAGATATTAACAATATTACTATCAATCATTGGTTTCCCTTACCAAGAATGGATGACCTCATGGATTGCTAAATAAGGATAATTTTAAGGATGGAAATTTATATTAAAATGTAGAAACTTGGGCTCATCTTACTAGTCATTAATATGAATTATGTAAAATGTTTGGCGATAGTTTTGTAAAAATATTCAAATTTTTAAGGATTTCATATAGTTTTTATAAAAGTTTGGCAATTTGTAACGTAAAATAATTTTATTCTATGGAATTTGGGCGAATCATTTTTAGAAAAAATGGAAATTGGCGAATCTTTTTGGGAAAAACCATGGAAAATTATCCTATTGGAGAAAATTTAGCCCCTAAAATCATCTACGTTGCTAAAGTGGGGCAAAGTACTTTTCAAATAAAATTTTGAAGAGTGGATACCATCATATTCGGATACAGGAAGGTGACGAGTGGAAGATAGCGTTCAAGATGAAGGATGGATTGTTTGAATGCCTAGTTATGTTATTTGGATTGACCAATGAGCCTAATACCTTTATGAGATTGATGAAATAGGTCTTGAAGTCGTATCTGGGAAAGTTTTTCATTGTGTATCTTGATGACATTTGTTTTTAGCACGTACAAGGAAGAGCACTTGGAGCATGTGAAGCAAGTGTTGGAAAGGCTGAAAGCAAAGAAGCTGCAAATTAACTTGAAGATGTGTACTTTCTTGCAAGAAGAGTTGGTTTACTTGGGTTTTATAGTTTCCAAAGAGGGTTCGAAGATGGATCCTAAAAAGGTGAAATCCATTATGGATTGGTCAATGCCTAGATGTACGTTTGACATAAGGAGTTTCCATAGTTTGGCGACCTTTTACCGAACGTTTATTAGAAACTTTAATGGGATTTTTGCACCACTCACTAAGTATATGAAAAAGGGATCTTTCCAATGGACATCTATAGTACCAAAGTCCTTTGAAACCTTGAAGAAGAAGGTAATCGAACAATCAGTGTTGGCACTTCTAGATTTCAGTAAGGTGTTTCAAATAGATTGTGATGCAAGTGGTTTAGTGATTCGAGTGGTCTTGAGTCAAGATAGTAAGTCTATAAAATCTGTTAGAAACAACTTGAATGATGCAAAGAAAAAATACTTTGTTTATGATTAGGAATTCTATGCCATAAGCCTTGAAGAAATTGAGACACTGTTTTCTACCAAAGGAATTTGTGTTGTTTACATATCATAAGGCATTGTAATACATAAACAATCAAGGTAAGATGAATCCAAAGAATTTGAAATGGGTGGAAGTTTTATAAAGTTACTCATTTGTTTTAAAACAAGGTTTGGAAAGTCTAATAAGGTCATTGACAACTTAAGTCGAAGGATGATGTTGTTAAATACCATGCATGTTAAAGTTGTTAGTTTGGACAACATGAAAGAGTTATATGTAGAAGAAACGGATTTTACAAAGGAAAGGAAAGCATGCAAAGAACCATCAGGTATGAACAGGGCACCATACTTGGATTTCCACATCCAAGATGGATTCTTGTTGAAGAATCAGAAATTGTGTATTCCATGGAGTTCGTTGAGAGTGAACCTAATTCAAGAACTACATAAGAGAGGTTTAGGTGGGAATTTTGGAGCGGATAAACCAAGACATTGGTGGATGAGAGGCCTTTTTGGCTCAGTATCAACAAAAATGTCAAGAAGTTTGTTGAGTGTTGTATAATTTGTCAATTGGCCAAGGGGAGAAGCCAGAATATTGGGTTATACATTCCCTTACCAATAGTTAAAAATCCATGGGAAGACATAAGCATCGATTTCATTTTAGGACTACCTAAGACACACATAGGTTATGATTCAGTGTTGGTGATGATGGATATATTTTCTAATATGGCACATTCCATACCATGTAAAAAAACCAGTGATGCTACACATGTGGCTATGTTATTTTTCCAGGAAATTGTAAGGTTGCATGAGCTTCCTAGGAGTATCACTTCAGACATAGATACTCAATTTCTTGGACACTTTTGGAGGACTCTTTGGAAGAATATGGGTTCTAGGTTGCAGTACATTTTAACGTATCATCCACAGATAGATGGTGGGATAGATATAGGTAATCGTAGTCTGGGAAACTTGTTGAGAAGTTTGATTGGAGACAATCTAGGTCAATGGGATTCAGTTGTAGCTCAAGTTGAACTCACTTACAACAATTTAGTGAATAAATCCATTGGAAACAATTCATTTCAAGTAGTGTATCGAAGGTATCCAAAGGGTGTTGTAGGCTTGGTTAGGTTTCCAGAAGTTGAGGATAGAAGGAGCACTAATGCAAACAATTTTCCAAAAAGCAGGCATGGCATTCATGAGCAAGTCAGAAAGAAGTTACAAAAGAGTAATGCTAGCTATAACTAGAAGGAAAATTTGCATATGAAGCTGAAGGTTTTTGAAGAGGGAAATATAGTGATGACACATTTGAGGAAGGATAGATTTCCTAGAGGAACATACACCAAAACAAAAGTACAAGAAAATTGGTCCATGTAAGATTTCAAGAAAAAAATTTGACAATGCCTACAAGTTGGAATTGCTAGAGGCCTTTGACATTTTACCAATAATAATGTTTCTAACTTATAAGATTTTTATGAAGAAAATGAGGATGGTGAAGAAAGCACCATACAAGAATGGGAAGGACAGTTTCCAGTCAACCTCAATGAAGAAATTGAAGAAATATTGGCAAAAAGAGTTAACAAAAAGAACCAAGGTCCAGATCAATTTGAATATTTATTCAAATGGAAGAACAGAAATTTGGAGGATGGATCATGGATTGTAGAGGAGGAATTATGTCACCTTCATTGGTCTACATTACTCAAAGGGTCTGCAATTCCATCCGCATAAGCTAGATGGTCATGTTTTCTTATGAAGAGTGTCTCATGTAGGAGCATCCTTGGGCTCACACAATTGGAATCAAAATATTTTCTTCTCATTTGCATTTTCTTGTTATTTAGTTAATTTGTTTAGACGTAGGAGGAATAAAATATTTTCTTCTCATTTGCATTTTCTTGTTATTTAGTTAATTTGTTTAGACGTAGGAGGAATAAAGAGTTCATCATTGCTCCATACATTTTGCATTTCCATGCATTGCTACAAAATTGATGTGTTGATACATAATTGCTAAAAGACAAATGCATGAGATTTAATTGGTAATTCAAAGGGATATTGACCACGCACTTCCCGTGGGAATTCGTAGAGACAGCGTAGAGGAGGTGAAGTGCTTCAAAGGTTGTTGGATGACAACATGAACTGAAAATTCTAAGAGCAAGTTATAAATCCAGTGAATTAATAGAAGAGAGTTCCAACAATCTGCAACAAGAGAAGAGAAGGTTTANGAGAAGAATGACACATGAGAAGAATGACGCAAGAGTTGATTTATCTATTGGATACTATTAAGAATGACGCAAGAGTTGATTTATCTATATTGGATACTATTTTTTCATGTAGATCTAATCTATATATCCCAAATGGATTTCTTAGCTAGATCTAATAATCTAGCTAGTGTAAATCTATTGATCTTTCTATGTGAAGGCATTAAATTTCTTACCTACAAAACACCAACCAATGCGTATAACATCCCCTAAATCCCTATAATACCCCCAATACCTATATTCCTACTAAAATTAAAAAATACCTCTCCCCCCTTAATATGAAGCAATATATTGACTTTGTTTCTCACAATTATAAAAATCCCATTATGAATGGATGTGATAGGATATTGGTCAAAAAGTGAATCCCTACCCACTTAATATGAAACAATATATTGATTTTGTTTCTCACAATTATAAAAATCCCTTTATGAATGGATGTGATAGGATATTGGTCAAAAAGTGAATCCTTGGTGCCTTGGGATTGCACAATCGGAATCAAAGTATTTGCATCTAATATGCATTTATTATTGTTTAGTTAATTTTCTTAGTAGAAGGAATAAATAGGTCACCATTGTTACAAAGCTAATGCATTTTCATGCATTGCTATAGAATTTCTAAAAGACAAATGCATGAGATTTAATTGGGACACACAAAGGGAGATTGACCATGCATTACCCATAGGAATTCGTAGAGACAACTCAAAAGGAGTTGAAGCACTACAAAGACGGTTGGACTACCACATGAACTGAATAGTCTGTGAGTAAGTTATAAGTCTAGTGAATTAACAAAAGAGACTTTGAGTATTCTGTGATGGAAGAAGAGAAGGTTAAAATCCATATCTAAAACAAAAGAGAAGGTTCAATGCTAGATCTACAATTGAAGAAGATATTTAGTTCCAATGAACTGTAACAAAAGAAGAATAGATCAAATACCAACTTGTGCTCAGGGAAGTTTGAGACTATTTGGAATCTAATAATGCTAGTCTAAAGTAGTCTGAATTGTGGAGAGACTAAGACCTCTAGATTGTAATCTAGATGCCAAATCAACATATTATTTAGTAAAGAGTTATCCCTTTCCTTATGTTTCATGTTATTTACATTATTAATTCTACCCATATTTAGTTCTATAACATCTACATATTGTGATTGCTCAAGTGTCTTACTTCCATAGTCACCGCACTCTGATAGTGCCAATCTAGTTTTGTAGTTGTTTTAGTAAATTAAAAACTTGTATCATGCATCAAGTGGTATCAAAGCAAGGTTCAACTCTGGTTGTGCATTTGTAAAATTATCAAAACCAATTCTCTCTTGAGAGTTGGGATCCACAAGATCGGTTCCTATGCAACCGTGGTAGTAAAGAGACCTCAAGGAGAGTCGTTTCAGCTTGTACCTATGGGAAAAAGAGTGGAGGGAGGAAATGTCGAAAGAAAGGACAATGAATGGTAGTATGGCTAAGGACTACAAGACAAATCCTAAGAATTCCCCCACGAAGGGGAGCAGGTCAAGGAGGTGCAAAGAACCGAGAATTAGAGGAATTGGGAAGGAGAATCGAAGAATTAGATAACAAAAGAATTGGAGATGATGGAGTCATACTAGATTCAGATTCGGAAAAAAAGATGGAGGAAGAACAAAATGTTGATGAAAGGGACCTAGCTGAGTGTTTGATCTCATTTCTAAAGGATAAAGGTAATGCAAGGGTGGAAGTTTCTTACTATGATGGCAATCTAGAAGCAGAGACTCTCATGGATTGGATAGGAAAGCTCGACAGATACTTTGAGTATGAGAATGTTTGAGACCCCAATAGAGTTCGTTTTGCAATAACCAAGTTGAAACATTAGGGGAATTTTGAGGTAAAAAATGGACCTCAAAACAAAAAATGTTCTATCAAAATCAACTTTAAAAGAACCAATAGGATTCAAGATGATGATGTCAACCATAACGGTAAATATGTTTGGAGGGAAAGAAAGAAAAATTCTTTTTTAATTATATTTTCAACTTATCTCCTTGTAGGTTTACTCAAATTTCAAATGTAGGCACTAGTTGGATGCAGAGTTAAAAAGTTAAGTTCGTGTATTTATCTCATTGTGGATCTATCAAAAATATGCAAATGCAGGCACTAGTTGGATGCAGAGTTAAAAAATTAAGTTCATGTATTTATAGTTTATCTTATTGTGGATCTATCAAAAGTATGCAAAGTGGGTACTCATTGGATGTAGAATTTAATTTCGCATTCAACAAATGCTTACACTTGAAATTTGATTAAACCCATAACGAGATAAGTCAAATATAAGATTTTAAAAAAAAAAAAAAATAGTTTTCTTCGTTTCCTTTTCAAAATACACAACTCTTATTTTATTATTTTAACTATTGTTTTATCATTTTCCTTAGGAGACCCATTTTAGACCTCAGATTTCCTCTAATGGGACATGCTTCACTCTGATGGGATGTTGAGATAAAAGATGGAGTAAACAAGTAGTAGGAGAATATAAAAACCTAGAAGAAAATGGTGAGTACAATCAAGGAGAAGTTCTTCCTTGTTGATTACCAACGAAGTTTGTGCAGACAGGGACAAAAATTGAAACAAAAAGAGACATTTATCTGGGAGTATACAAAAGAATTCTTGAAATTGTCACTCAGATTAGGACTTAAAGAGTCGGAGTACCAAAGGGTAGTGAGTTATGCGAATGGATTGAAGTTCTAAATTCAAGATGAGTACCCATTATTTCCGAACTATGGATGAAGCATATCAAATTGCTTTAATGGTAGAGGAAAAGTTGAATAGGAAGTGGCAGCAAAATTGCAAAGGGAATAATCTTAGAGGCAAAGGAAGAGCGAAGGATGCAAGAGGTATGTCTAGCTAAGGGAGAGAAGATGAAGCATTTGGTAGTTAAATTACGAAAGGTGACAACCACACCAACAAAGGAAAATAATTTGGAAGAGACAAGGGTAATTTTGTCATTACTTGCTACAGATGTGGAGTAGAAGGGCACAAAGCATCTAAAATCCCAAAGAAGCATAATCTGAGAAGAAGGAATGAGGAAAGGAATCTTGTCTTGCAAGTAGATGAGGCATCAGTTGCGGGAGACAATGTTGCAGTACTTCAACATGAACAAGGTGAAAACCTTATGTTCAGAAGGGTGTTGCTCAATCCTGAAAAGAAGGCTACAAAGGAACCTCAACAGAGGAAGATGGTTTTTAAAACTAAATGCAAGGTTCAATGTAAATGTTGCAATTTGATCATAGATGCGGGAAGCACAGAAAATATAGTGTCCCCGAAGGTGATCAATCAAATGAAATTGAAGTGCATCCCTCATCCCAATGTATATTCGGTTTCATGGCTACAGAAGGGTCAACAAGTCACTGTGATGGAGCAATGTTTGTTGAGTTTCCAAATCAACAACTTCAGTCACCAAGTATTATATTATGTGTTGGAGATGGATGCATGTCACGTGTTTCTAAGAAGATCATGGCTATTTGATAGGAAGGTTCTCCATGATCGTATGGAAAATACATATGAATTATATACGAATGGACAACTTTATAGGCTAAAGGAAATATTGGAAGAAGAGACAACAACAACAGACGGTAGTGATACTGGAAGTAGAGGTAGCATAAGTGGTCGTGTAATGTTGTGCTTAGCCATAGAATTTTTGAAGGAGAAAAAGAAGACAATTTTTTGTCTGGCCATAATTCCAAAGAAGGTACAAGAAGATAAGGAAAAGATTCATGTGACGATAAAGATTCAAAATTGTTGGATGAGTTTGTAGAGATTGGTCTTAATGAAACGTCAATGGAAATGCCTCCCATAAGAAGTATTTCACATGGGATTGATTTGATTCCAAGATCGAGTCTACTTGATAAGGCTCCTTACCGAATGACTCCCACAAAAAGCGAGGAAGTAAATAAGCATGTGCTAGAATTACTTGACAGAGGGTTGATCCGAGAAAGTTCAAGTCCTTGCACTATCCCAACAGTTTTGACACCGAAAGAGGGGATGAATGGTGAATGTGCAATGATTCATGAGATATTAACAAGATTAATATCAATCATTGGTTTCCCTTACCAAGAATGGATGACCTCATGGATTGTTAAACAAGGATAATTTTAAGGATGGAAATTTATGTTAAAATGTAAAAACTTGGGCTCATCTTACTAGTCATTAATATGAATTATGTAAAATGTTTGGCGATAGTTTTGTAAAAATATTCAAATTTCTAAGGATTTTATATAGTTTTTATAAAAGTTTGGCAATGTGTAACGTAAAATAATTTTATTCTATGGAATTTGGGCGAATCATTTTTAGAAAAAATGGAAATTGGCGAATCGTTTTGGGAAAAACCATGGAAAATTATCCCATTGGAGAAAATTTAGCCCCTAAAATCATCTACGTTGCTAAAGTGGGGCAAAGTGCTTTTCAAATAAAATTTTGAAGAGTGGATACCATCATATTCGGATACAGGAAGGTGACGAGTGGAAGATAGCATTCAAGATGAAGGATGGATTGTTTGAATGCCTAGTTATGTTATTTGGATTGAGAAATGAACCTAATACCTTTATGAGATTGATGAAATAGGTCTTGAAGTCGTATCTGGGAAAGTTTCTCATAGTGTATCTTGATGACATTTTTTTTTAGCACGTACAAGGAAGAGAACTTGGAGCATGTGAAGCAAGTGTTGGAAAGGCTGAAAGCAAAGAAGCTGCAAATTAACTTGAAGACATGTCCTTTCTTGCAAGAAGGTTGGTTTACTTGGGTTTTATAGTTTCCAAAGAGGGTTCGAAGATAAATCCTAAAAAGGTGAAATCCATTATGGATTGGTCAATGCCTAGATGTACATTTGACATAAGGAGTTTCCATAGTTTGGAGACCTTTTACCAAATGTTTATTAGAAACTTTAGTGGGATTTTTGCACCACTCACTAAGTATATGAAAAAGGGTTCTTTCCAATGGACATCTACAGTAGCAAAGTCCTTTGAAACCTTGAAGAAGAAGGTAACCGAACAATCGGTGTTGGCACTTCTAGATTTCAGTAAGGTGTTTCAAATAGATTGCGATGCAATTGGTTTAGTGATTCTAGTGGTCTTGAGTCAAGATGGTAAGTCTATAAAATTCATTAGAAACAACTTGAATGATGCTAAGAAAAAATACTTCGTTTATGATTAGGAATTCTATGCCATAAGCCTTGAAGAAATTGAGACATTGTTTTCTACCAAAGGAATTTGAGTTGTTTACATATCATAAGGCATTGCAATACATAAACAATCAAGGTAAGATGAGCCCAAAGAATTTGAAATGGGTGGAAGTTTTACAGAGTTACTCATTTGTTTTAAAACAAGCTTTAGAAAGTCTAATAAGGTCATTGACGACTTAAGCCGAAGGATGATGTTGTTAAATGCCATGCATGTTAAAGTTGTTAGTTTGGACAACATGAAAGAGTTGTATGTAGAAGACACGGATTTTACAAAGGAAAGGAAAGCATGCAAAGAACCATCAGGTATGAACAGGGCACCATACTTGGATTTCCACATCCAAGAGGGATTCTTGTTCAAGAATCAGAAATTGTGTATTCCATGGAGTTCGTTGAGAGTGAACCTAATTCGAGAACTACATAAGAGAGGTTTAGGTGGGAATTTTGGAGCGGATAAACCAAGACATTAGTGGATGAGAGGTGTTTTTGGCCCAGTATCAACAAAAATGTCAAGAAGTTTGTTGAGTGTTGTATAATTTGTCAATTGGCCAAGGGGAGAAGATCGAGTTATACATTCCCTTACCGATACTTAAAAATCCATGGGAAGACATAAGCATGGATTTCATGTTGGGACTACCTAAGACACACATAGGTTATGATTCAGTTTTGGTGATGATGGATATATTTTCTAATATGGCACATTCCATACCATGTAAAAAGATCAGTGATGCTACACATGTGGCTATGTTATTTTTCTAGGAAATTGTAAGGTTGCATGGGCTTCCTAGGAGTATCACTTCAGACAGAGATATTCAATTTCTTGGACAGTTTTGGAAGACTCTTTGGAAGAATATGGGTTCTAGGTTGCAGTACATTTTAACGTATCATCCACAGATAGATGGTGGGATAGATATAGGTAATCGTAGTTTGGGAAACTTGTTGAGAAGTTTGATTGGAGACAATCTAGGTCAATGGGATTCAGTTGTAGCTCAAGTTGAACTCACTTACAACAATTTAGTGAATAAATCCATTGGCAACAATTCATTTCAAGTAGTGTATCGAAGGTATCCAAAGGGTGTTGTAGGCTTGGTTAAGTTTCTAGAAGTTGAGGATAGAAGGAGCATTAATGCAAACAGTTTTCCAAAAAGCAGGCATGACATTCATGAGCAAGTCAGAAAGAAGTTACAAAAGAGTAATGCTAGCTATAACTAGAAGGAAAATTTGCATAGGAAGCTAAAGGTTTTTGAAGAGGAAAATATAGTGATGGCGCATTTGAGGAAGGATAGATTTCCTAGAGGAACATACACCAAAACAAAAGTACAAGAAAATCGGTCCATGTAAGATTTCAAGAAAAAAATTTGACAATGCATACAAGTTGGAATTGATAGAGGCCTTTGACATTTCACCAATAATAATGTTTCTAACTTATAAGATTTTTATGAAGAAAATGAGGATGGTGAAGAAAGCACCATACAAGAATGGGAAGGACAGTTTCCAGTCAACCTCGATGAAGAAATTGAAGAAATATTGGCAAAAAAAAGTTAACAAAAAGAACCAAGGTCTAGATCAATTTGAATATTTATTCAAATGGAAGAATGGAAATTTGGAGGATGGATCATGGATTGTAGAGGAGGAATTATGTCACCTTCATTGGTCTACACTACTCAAAGGGTCTGCAATTCCATCCGCATAAGCTAGATGGTCATGTTTTCTTATGAAGAGTGTCTCATGTAGGAGCATCCTTGCGCTCATACAATTGGAATCAAAATATTTTCTTCTCATTTGCATTTTCTTGTTATTTAGTTAATTTGTTTAGACGTAGGAGGAATAAAATATTTTCTTCTCATTTGCATTTTCTTGTTATTTAGTTAATTTGTTTAGACGTAGGAGGAATAAAGAGTTCATCATTGCTCCATACATTTTGCATTTCCATGCATTGCTACAAAATTGATGTGTTGATACATAATTGCTAAAAGACAAATGCATGAGATTTAATTGGTAATTCAAAGGGATATTGACCACGCACTTCCCGTGGGAATTCGTAGAGACAGCGTAGAGGAGGTGAAGTGCTTCAAAGGTTGTTGGATGACAACATGAACTGAAAATTCTAAGAGCAAGTTATAAATCCAGTGAATTAATAGAAGAGAGTTCCAACAATCTGCAACAAGAGAAGAGAAGGTTTAACTCCAAATCTGAAACATAAGATAAGGTTCAGCTCCAGATATGCATCTGAAGAAGAAGTTCTGTTCCAGCGAACTACAAGAGAAGAAGAAAGGAGTGAATACCAGCTCATGATTAGGAAAGTGTAAAAGACCATTTGGCAATCTAATCATGCTATTCTGAAATAGTCTAAATTGTGGAGAGACTAAGACCTACAAATTGCAACCCATGGCCCAAATTGGAATTTTATTTAGAAAATATTTACAACATATCCCTTTCCTTCGGTTTCCTGGTACTTACATTATTAATCATGTCCATATTTAGTTACGTGGCATCTACATATTGTGATTTCTTAAATATACTACTTTCGTAGTCACTGCACTCTAATAGTGTCGATCTAATTCTGTCAGTCACTGCACTCTAATAGTGTCGATCTAATTCTGTCACTGTTTTAGGAAATTACATGTCCATATTTAGTTACGTGGCATCTACATATTGTGATTTCTTAAATATACTACTTTCGTAGTCACTGCACTCTAATAGTGTCGATCTAATTCTGTCAGTCACTGCACTCTAATAGTGTCGATCTAATTCTGTCACTGTTTTAGGAAATTACAAACCTATAACGTGCATCACTTTATTTATATCTATTTATAAATAAAAATTCATATTATTATCAAATTTTTAAAATAATATTTAAAATATAAAAAATTATCTTAAACACATAGTTACAAACTTGGAATTTTTTGGGAATTTAATGGGAATTTGGGAACTAGTGTCCTAAAAGAAGAGCTTTAAATTATAATTATATTAAATTAAAATGTAAATATATTTATTCCTTTATTACAAATATTTTCATTATATTTATTCAAAATATCACTATAAAACTAAGATTAAAAAAATAGACTAAATATTATTTCAAAAATTAGTAAAGTAAAAAAACCTAATAATACTCACTTTATAGTTGTGGATATGAGAAACTTTTAATACATTTATGTTTTCCTTCAAGCCCAAACTAAACATGAAAGTCTAATAAATCAATACCCTATTCACTACAAGCATTTGCTCCATTATGTAGTTGATATCAACCAACCATATCATTGACTTTTATTGTATTTTCATATTAGAAGAGTAGTACTATTTTGTTTTTTTCAATAAAAAAAGAATAATACTTCAAATTTACAAAGATGTTTAAAGTTTATATATGTAAATTTTGATTTTAAATTGATGTTAAAATTGTATATATGTATTTTCAATTTTGTTTCTCATTTTCTAATGGAATATTTATGGATATTAAAGTTTCATTATTGTGTTAAATATATTCATATAATTATTAGCACGAATTAAATTAGTGATTTTAATATTGTAGTTGTTGCAATAGAAGAAACATTGTCCTAGATTCAACTTCAAATTTATTGAAATAAGATTTAAAATGTATCAATATCTCTATACATTGTAATCTAAAGTATCATTGTAATCTAAAATACTTGTTATATTTTTTTAATATATATTATTGCCGCTCCCAAATTCAAGTTTCATGTAAATTTGAGAAAAACTTCTACTAGTTCCAAATACTCATATCCACTTTCCCAAAATTTCCACTTTTCAGAAACTCGTGCAACATAGCTTAAACATCAAATATCAACTAGTTTTACATTCGATAAATATAAAAAATATATATACTATATTAACATAGATAAATTCAAAAATTCAAAAATTCAAATTTATATAACATAATGTCATGATAATTCCTTGAACTTATGTATTGGACATGCAATGTACTAAATTAAATTAATATCCTTATTAACCTTTTAAAATAATCTTTAAGATATAAGAAATAAAGTTGTTTTTATCTTTCGAGGATATGTTATATTTATGAATATACAATGATTAATTAAAGCTTATATCAATATGGCATATCGAGTAAAATCCTTAAAACTATATTATTTTTAATTAACTATGTTATTTAATACATATTTAAATGGTTTAATTTTAAACAAATAAATAATGTTATTATTTTGAATTAAGATAAATTTATATAAAGAATAATATGTATATATAAATTTATATTAAAGTTCTTTGTTATTAGATAGGGTATGAATTAACATTGTCAAGATATATTTTGGTAGTAGGTTATATTA
>JZKD02S2042532.1:16850-33003 GCA_000966675.3 Picea glauca
TTTTAATAATAAATTTAATGGAGAAATTAGAAGTGGGTTAACCCTAAAATAAGGAAAGTGGGGCCAAGTGACCTAGAAAATGTTTTTAAGGAAGCTACTTGGAGAGTATAAATAAAAGGCAAGGCTCTCTCATTTTAATAAAACTTGAGAATATTGAATATATATATGTGATTGAGGTAATAAAGGATATATAAACCTAAATTCTGATGGAAGGTGAAGAAAAGAAGGTCGAAATGCAAGGAAGGATAAATTCTTTTGATGGTGCTTTCTAAGGTGTTTCGGGTAAAAATGTCATAACTTCTTCATAACAGATCCAAATTCAATGAAACCAAATGTGTTGATTAGGGTACAGTCTGTAGTATGATTTGTAACTATTTTAGATCAATTCAACAAATATTTCGTGCAGTTCACACTCTACAAGGTCGCTCTCTAGAATAAGCTAGAATTCAGCAAGGTATGTCATTTTTGCTATAACTCCTTTTCTGAGAGGTTCCAAGCAGTGAAACCTGAAGGAATTGCATAAAACATACTAATGAACAATGTGTATTAGTTTCTGATCTTTATACATTACATGTACAAATTTATGATTACTTCAAGTTAGGGTTGTTGACTAATCCAAAACTAGGCATGTGAGACTAAAGAAAAGTTTGATGAAAATTCTAGTCTCTTGTTGTTGAAGTTAATGAAGGTTTGAAAGAATGTGATCATACACACCAGGTATATTATAGAGCTACAAATCATATTTGGATGATTAAATTGATGAGGGTTTTTGGTTGAGGTACATGTTGACTACATGGTTGAGACAAGTAGTTGATGAGTTGGCACATACATGAGGTGTATAGTTGATGATTTTGGTACATATTGATGAGTCATAGTTGATGAGTAGTTGACAAATTATTGGTACATAGTTGATACATGGTTGGATGCACTTTTTTATGGTATAGGTTGATTACAGGTTATTTGGCACAGGTTGGTGCATGGTTGATGCACTTCTTTATGGTACAGGTTGATGCATGGTTGATGCATGGTTCAAATTTATTGATACATGTTTACAATAGTATATCTCATAGTGACAGGTTGGCAGTGGTTCCATCATTCTACTTCTACTTCAGGGTGGTATGACGGGGCAAGGACAGGTGGTTGTAGCCACCTTATAGTTGTAGCCGGAGAACATAGGGGGTTGTAGCCTCCTTCTGGTTGTAACTAGAGAATTGGGGAGTTGGATCTTCCTTCCAGTTGCACCTGGAAAACAAATGAAGTTGGTGCTTCCAATGAATGTAATTCTTCAAGACATATAATAAAAAGCATTATGTGGTTTTCTCCTGATTTGGGTTTCCACATAAAACACTGGTGTATTGTGTGTGTGTGTGTTTGTCCATTTGTCCATTTCTTATTTACTTTGCAGTTATTGGATGATAATGCTTCATTGATATAACACTTGGATTATATGGTTAAAAAGGATTAAATTGATCTATTATTGATTCACCCCCCCTCTGAGTAATCCAACACTATTCTCCACTTGTTCATCCTATTTTTTCCTTTAAGAAATCAGAATTTGTTGAAGTAGTTAAACTACCTCTTTAGTTAAGTTAACTAAAACTAAACTAACTTTTAGTTTAGGGGGGAAATTAATAAAATGATAATAAGGGTCTTTAATAAATAATAACTAGTAGGTGGGACCCCTTGTGAATCCCTTTAGTTTCTTAACAAACATAAACACAACTATTTAATCAATCAAACACATCCCTCCTTGTGGCTCCCATCATCACTCTCATAATTTGAAAATTAATATCAATGATATTTGAAACCATATCCAAAAAACATAATATCCAACATATCCAAAAATAGTGTGTTGTCCAAAAACTTCAGCAGTCAACTGTTCTCAACAATCAATAAATAAAAACACTCAAAAACCATATATTCCACTATGGAAGGCAATGTTCCCCTTGTTTCTAATGTCTCCCTTTTATTTCTCTGAATTTTCCTTAGGCTGTGTGGAGCCTTTAGGCCTCATCTCACTAATAACATGAGAGCAATCATCTCTCAAATTCATGTGGGATGAAATGGATTTGACAAAGTCATTTGAGGGAGAGGAGGGGGCAACAATAACTTTTCCTTTATCAAGTGCATGGTGGGATTTATTTTTTAACCTCTTTCTTGAGTGGGAAGAATGTACTGGTGAGTGTGCAAGGGCAACTTGAAAAATCTAGTTAATTGGTGGAGGAGGAGCAGGGAGAGACAATTTGGGCTAGCCACGATGTTGGGAGACTGTCAGGTGGACAATCTCTTGTCATCCATCATTTTCAAGGACTTCAACTTGTAATGAGACATGAGGGGGTACTGGGATACTAGGGACATGTGGGGCTTGGAAATGAGGCATTTATGTCCTAGGTTGGACCACTCCTTGTCCAATCCATTTGAAAAATCCATCTTGGAATAGTTGGTTCAACTCTTGTGAGTCTGCATCAAAATGTATAGAAAATATTGGCCTTCTAGTGCCCCTGTTCCAATTTCCTCTTACCCTATTACCCCGACCATGGCTACCTCTTTTGAAGAAGCTCATTCTTATAGGCATTATTTATTAGCAACTAGTTTCTTCAACAAACCATACATGAAATCTCTTTAAATATGAAACAAATTTTGGCTCAACAACACATCAGACTCATGCAATCCAATCCATAAAAAATGTTTAATACTTGTCAATGAGAAGGGGGTGAACAAGGGTTTTGGGATATATGAGGGATTGTATTGAGAAAAAAGTGGTAAAATGAAGGGGGGTAGATCATGATTATTGCTCAACAAATCATCAAAAAATCAACTATATTGTAATAACAAAACATATCAACTATAACTCATCCATGTGCCATCCTTCAACTGCTATAATACAAATTTTTCATTTAACTATAATTTAATTTTAAGAACGGGGAGTGAATAGTGAATCTAGGAAGGTGAGGGGACTTGTAATGTGCAGAAAAGTGAGAGAATGGCAGGGAAATAATGAATAGTGTTCATAAAACCAATCAAGTAACATGAATCTATACTAAACTCAATACAAAAAATACCAACACCATATTTAAAATCATTGTGTATCAAACTGTTTGTTTTCACAGCATTTAAATTTCTCAAAACTTCTTAATTATAACACTCTGCGCATTCAAACTCATAATCGAAACAAATTTCCATTCAACAGTCTTGTTAAGAAAATGCTTGGTCTTTTAATTTATTTCCTTTCCTTTTAAGAATTTAAAGTAAACACACAACAACATTCCTCCAACTCTATCCCATAATGAATTACTTATAAAAATAGCATACATTGTCTACCATTTCATAGTCGTCCAATTAAAACATATGCCCAGGTCCCTTTCCAAATACGAACAGACTTCCAAACATGCCCGATTACACACTTCCTTCATTATATCAACAAATAAGGCTTTGCAACGAAACCAAAATCAACATAAACCTGAGCTTCATCATTATCGATGTAACTATTTCCAATATTCATGATGATTCCATAACATATGCATAGTGAAAATAACCAAATACACATAGTTACCAATTTCATAATTATCTATAACCCTGATCGAGCTTAGTGAAACACGCAGGTGTTTACATTTTTCAATTAAGACAATGTTGTAAAAACATAGTGAGTGGAAACATAACAAGAGGATATCATCCCTCAACTGCATATTATTATTCATTCCCAATCACAACCTTTCAACCAATTTAATCATGGAAAGATGAGATAGGTACTCGATGAAAAATTTCATAATCATTCCACTTGATAAACCAATCTTCGATAACCAAGAGATGCCTGATAGGAGCAAGAATAGTTGGGGATTCTAAAATTGGGCTCTGTCACAACAAATAAAAGGAGACAATCAAGAGTGTTCTCATTCATCAATAGCACAGAGAACAAAAGGTCCTCAGAGGAATATCCACCACAAGAAAAGCATTTTTGATACAAGCATAATAGAAAGCCATAGGGTTTCCTTATAACTCTCAGTCTAGGAAATAAAACAACAGTTAGCCATAGAGGAAAGAATGATGGGTAGGGTATAAAAACCAAAGCACATAGCGCATTTATGTTTGCATAGGAGATGTGAATTCCCACTTGAATAATGATAATTACCAAGAATACATAGAGTTATAACCTCTGTCTATTTCTTAAGAGCCAAACCATTTGACAACAACATCGGTGAGGATGCATAATCTGAGGCATAAATTATATGACCCCACAACCATACAACATATATATAGACATTATGGCTAGCCTAAGACCAATTCCCAAGATACTTCGGTGCCAATACAATGAGCATGATCCCATGACCATGAATTTGGCATGAGAATTAAATAACAACCAAATGGCAGTCTGAACACGACTGAATAGGGCTACACTCATGATTATGAGGAAGAAACATGCAAGAATAAATAGAGTGAAACCCTCCACCATTAAAACACAGAGCGATAGTACCACATTATCCATGGAGACCCACCGTGATTTTAACTAACAGAGAAACCAACGAATGCACAACTCAAAAAAAACTAAATCTGTTGCTTGCAATCCGAACCATTACAAAGTCATTCCAGAGGGGAAAATCACACATTTACATAGTTCCAATTCTCAGGAAAACACAAACCCAAGCATCACTGAGCCATTTCTTTTTCATACATAGAGTGTAATTCATGTATGGGGTGAAAAAGAACCATACATGTAATTGAGAGCTTAAAAGGGCGAGTTGGTTGAGCATTTCCTTCCCATGCCTGAAATGTGGAGCTTAACCACCAATAGATCAAATGCAACAAGAACAATACTAGGGTGATGACCTGATGGGTGGAGTATGGAGTGACGTGCATTTACTGTTTGTCACTTCCATTTCCCATCGTATCCAATTATGAAGTACAAGACAACCAACCATCACCAATTCATTAACCATGTAATCAATTTCCAAACCATTAAAAACTATGATGATTGTTCCTTGCCCAATGCGCCACCCAAAACATTCATGTCAACCTTTGCCAAGTTTTCATGCCATACCATATGCCTTTCCATATCATATGCACCCAAACTAATCAAATGAAAATCACATAGCCACTAACCAACCATATAATAGTTAGGACTAACAGTAACATATTTTACATTTCCATTTTCACATAATTCTTAATGTAACTCAAACATAGATCTTTTCCTTTTAGGATTTTTCCATAAGTTTCATTTTTTTTTTTTGGTTATCACATTACTAACATATTTTTTGTGTATGTGTGGTCAGGTAATAATCATGGTGATTTGTGACATGATTACGCATAGAAATTGTAAATATATGTCAATCATAACATAAAAATAATGCTTTGAATTGCAAAACATCCCATAAAATGCATCATCCACCTGTCACTATGTCAAAATGAACCCAATACTACATTGTCAACCATATAGGACTGTGTAAGAAGTGTCGAAACAACAACATAAAATGTGTGATATGACTATCTTCGAGCCTCTAGTCTACAAGGGGGTCCCACCTACTAGTATTATATTATTAGCATAGTTTAAATAATAGGGCTTTAGCAATACTTTGCAGGTGAAATTCCTCATTGTGATTTTAATCTTCAATAGCATGAGACCTGATCGACAATTTATTTCTATCATTTAACATATCCTTAATCCCCAGAGAGAAGAATCAGAAGGCAGATTCTATGGCCTTATATTCCAGCACCTTTAGACCTCGCATTGGTCCAAATATTAAATATCAGGTGGAAATCAGACATAGAACAACCATACCCGACAACATAAAGCACTAGCAAGTCTTTAGTTATTATCTAGAGTTGCATAGATTTCTACACACCATTAATGAATTCTCCAATATCTCAATTGACCAAGAAATACAAGAAGGTGAAAATAATGAATTGGAAATAAACAAACATCTCATCTACTAAAGACAGTAGTTGGTCACGATATTGTGGAGCTAAAAACCAATCACATTCCAAGAGGACTAGTGCCAATGGAAAGGTTGTTTGACAGTAATGATGTTTCCAGAGGAGCTTCCATGAAGAATCAAGAAGAAGAGATAAATGATTGCAATATTGGGACCATGGAGAATCCCAAGATTGTCAAGTTGTCCAAAGGATTAGCTACAGAACAAAAGGACAAGTATGTCAATATCATAAAAAAAATTGATGATAATTTTTCATGGTCGTATGAGGATTTAAATTCATTTGACACTAACATCATCTAGCACAAGATACCTTTGAAGGCTGGATCCAAGCCATTTAGAAAGTAGATTCGGTAATTTAATCCCATCTTTATGTCCATAATCGAGAAAGAACTAAAATGGATGTTGGATGCAAGGATTATTGTACCATTTAGGTACTCAAACTAGGTGGCTAACTTGGTACCTGTGAGAAATAAAAATGGGGAGATACGCTTGTGTGTTGATTTCCGAAATCTCAACAAGTGTTATCTAAAGGAAAATTACCCCCTCCCCAAGATGGATCATATTTTATAGAGGGTGGTAGGTGCCCACAAGATTTCCTTTCTAGATGGATACTCTGTTTATAACTAGATAGCAATGTGTGAAGAGGACAAAGAAAAAACAACATTAACCACCCCATGGGGAACATTCATGTATGACAAGATTCCTTTTGGGATGATGAATGCAGGGGGCACCTTTCAGAGGGCCACGGACATAGCTTTCATGGGGGGAAAAGACAAATTTATGTCTATATATTTGGATGACATCACCATTTTCTCCAAGTCTGATGATGAACATTTGCAACATCTGGAGCATGTTTTACATAAATGCAAGAGATACAAAATATCTTTGAATCCTAAAAAGTCCCACTTTTCCATGCCAAAAGGGAAGCTCCTCGGCCACATCATATCAGTAGGAGATATAAAAATTGATCTGAAGTGAGTTTATGCCATTCGAGAGATAGAAATACCCAGAAATAAAAGGGTTATCCATCATTTCATTGGCAAGATAAACTTCCTAAGGTGCTTTGTGCCAAATTTCATTGAAATCCCAAAGTCTATGACTAACATGTTGAAGAAAGATGTTGTGATAAAATGGCCACTAGAGGCAAAATCATCATTCCAAAGGATAAACAAGGCGTTATTTGAAGCCCCTATATTAGCCAACCCTGACTATGCTAAAGATTTCTTCATCTTCTCTTTCACTTCCGAGGAAACTATTGTTGTTGTACTACTACAGAAAAATGGAGAAGGGTATGAATAGCCCATAGCCTTTTTGAGAAAATCTCTTTGAGATTTTGATCTAAAGTTAGATATATTAGAAAATAAGGCTTATGCATTGTTCAAATAAATCAAGGCCTTCAGGGTATATGTGTTACAATCTATCATAATAGCCTTTGTTACCAGCAATAGTGTCAAAGAGATTCTGGTGCAACCAGACACTGAGGAGAAAAGAGGGAAGTGGATTGTCAAACTATTGGAGTATGACCTGCACATAAAAACCACCAAGTTGATCAAGGGGCAAGGAATTTCCAAGTTTTTATTAGTATCAAACTGTAAGGTGCTATAATTACATCAAATATTCACCCAATCAGATGCACCCATCATACATACTGGACAAGACAACATGCAAGTATTTGAAAATTACTCCTCTTCACCTTGGTATAGAAACATCATTTAGTTTTTTAGGCATCTTGAATCTCCACCAGGTGTGAAGAAGATAAAGGCCAAGTCTCTCAAATTGAAGGCTATCAAATTCTACATTTCAAACTGGGACTTGTATTGGAGGGATCATGTTGGCATCATGTTAAAATTCCTTGATGAAAATGAATCCAAACAAGTCACAATAGAAATGTATAGAGAAGTATGTGGAGGACACCAGCATTGGAAGGCCACAATTCTCAAGATCCCAAGGGCATGGTACTACTAGCCCGCCCATTTTTCTGATGTATTTACTATTGTTAGGTCCTGCAATGAATGTTAGAAATTTGCAAAAAAAAATAAAATTATATCACTATCCCTAAAACCTATCACTACTAGTGTTCCATTTTAGCAATGGGGGTTAGACTTAATAGGTGATATAAATCCATCCTTCAGTGGGAAACACAAGTGGATTCTCACTTCCACCGACTATTTCACCAAGTGGATCGAGGTTTTTCCCACTAGGAATGCCACTGACAAGGTGATCATGAATTTCATGGAAACCAATATTGTTTCCATATTTGGCTGCCCTAGCAAGCTTATAATAGACAATGCCCATGAATTCAAGTTCAAAGCCATGATTTAATTATGTGGAAGTCATAAAATTTCCTTGACACATTCCATGCCTTATTACCCTCAGGGGAATGGTCTGGCATAGTCATCAAACAAAACTCTCATCGGGATTATCAAGAATGTGTTGATCGAAAACAAGAAATATTGGGAATCTAAACTCAAGTATGATTTTTTGGCCGATAGAATCAACACCGAGAAGTCTTTGGGAACCTCGCCATTTCATCTTGTCTATGGTGTAGACGTTGTTTTTCCCACCCAACTTGGTACACCAATCCTAAAATTCTTACAGGAAGAGATTGAGGATCCAAATGAAATCCAAAGGAGAATATTCTATATTATAGAGGTTCAACAAAAGAGAGAAGCATTGGATCAGAGGACCGAAGCATACCAGAGAAATATCAAATCATCCTTTGACAAGAAAACCAAGAAGAAGATCTTTCAAGAAGGTGACCTAGTCTTTAGGTGGGATGCCATAAGGGATGAAAAGTCCAAGAACCATAAGTTTGATAACCTATGGTTTGGATTTTTTAAGGTGCTTGAGGTTTTGTACAATAACACATTTATCTTTCACAATATAGATGATGCAGAGATCTTCGGAGGCCTAGTAAATGGGCACTTCCTAAAACACTATTTTGTTTAAGGATGAGGGAAGGTCCCTCTTGTACCACAGATGCTTTCTTTTTGTTTTTTCATTTGATTAGTTAGTTGTGTATGAATAAAGACTCCATATCCCAACAAAGGAACTAGGGTTAGATTCAATGTTAATTTTCAGATATGCATGGCAGAGATAGTGGCAGAGATACATGACAAGCAGAAAGAACAAAGGTAAGAAAAGGGAGGTGGGAGCAAGTTATTAAATTCAAAGGCATTGATCTGTTGTTCTTAGCACCTCATAGGAAAGTTCTATCCCCGGTTGGAGAAAATGTTGTAACCTAGGTCTACACCCCTGCCCCTCCTCTCTCATTTCCCTATGCCTTCATCAATTTTTTCCTCTTCTGGTTGGTGAAGCCAGTTTCCCATTACTAAGTGACTTGGTTTATATCATTTGTTTCTTGATTGAGTCTTCGCGCATTTTTTTTCTATTTTTCTTGAAGGATAATTACATGTCATGATTTGGTTCAGAATGATTGTCATCATGTTTTCCATTGATTGAGCTCATAGCAGGTCGACCAAGTCCTTTGTTTTCACATGAAACATCCAAAAGAAGAACACAACAATTCAAAATAAGTCAATTTTAGGCTTAGAATTTAATCCAAACAGTCAAGTCAAATATTCAATGGTGGAGATCCAATAGTCGACGAAGATCAATGGCTCTCATGCATTCAAAGTCTCAAACTCACGCAGGGTTTAACAGGATTGACTCGACGAATTCAACGTTCGGGTGTCCGAACTTGCCATTGGTTCAAATATTCTGAAGTACCGAAGCCCCGAAGTTCCAGAGTGGGCCCTCACTTCCATGTCACTTTGCAAGTTCATTCATCCAGGAGGTTTTGGTCCAGAGAAAGAAAAGTGTCGAAGTGTCAAAGTTCTAGAGACACGTGGAACTCATTAGTCATGACATGTGGCACTCATTTTAGGTCATTTGGTTACGTCATTCGCCCATTTCCAAGTGACACATGTCACTTTCTTCTTATGACACATCAGTCAAAGTGACATCATGTGGACACATCATTGTTTTCCATGTCATCTTTAGTAGATCTTACTTTAGGAGATTTCTATCAAGAACAGGCACAATCCCCCAAATCCCAAATTTATGAACTCCCAAAATCCTTTAATGATTAAAGTATTAATCTTGGGTTAATTAGTCTAATATAAGAACAGATTAGTGACTTCGTGAGATTAGCACTCCAAGAGATTTAGATGCAGAGAAAACCCAGTTTTTCAGATCTCCGAAGTGTTGAAGTGTCGAAGACACGTGGCACCCATCAACCATGACATCTGGAGATCATCTCAGGCCCTTTGATTGCGTCATCCATGCATTTTCGGCTAACATGGGTCACTCTTGTTTATTGACACATCACTTTGGGCTCGTACTACTTCAGAAGATTTTCATTCTTCACAATCCCAAATTCCCTAAGCTCAAAGTGTCGAACCATCAAAGTCCCGAAATAATTAAGGTTAAAGATAATCTCGGGTTAATAAGTGATTAGTGTTGGTTAATGACTTTGAGGGATCTGTCCTCCGGAGGATATGCATCCTTTTTTCTCTGAAACCTCTAAATTTTGAATTTTCGAAGTGGCTCACTCACATTTATTGCATATTTGAAAGGTTTAAAAAGGGGCGCCAAACCAGAAATGGGGGAACTGCACATCCAGACTCTAGAAATCGCAACACAACTTGCTTCTGTCCTCAAAAGGATAAATGGGGGAAAGACACGACCACACTTCTAGTTGTCTCCAGTGACCTCCAACAACGTGTTTTCATTCCATAATCGATAAAGAACTCAGTTATGTCACTCTTGGTCATTTATGTCAAATCTCAGTTCACTATAATGCATGCATCAGTCTAGTTTCATTGCTAGTAGTGGTTTTAAATTGTTTAATTCAAGACTCTTTTAGTTTAATACATAATAAGTGGTCTTCTATGTGTGATAAGAACCACTCCTTTTGTTAAGTCAAGTTTGGAATATTCATTAGCATACTCCAGCAGTGTTTTTTAGTTAAGTTAATAAGTTGTTTAACAACAAATGTGGTAGATTTAAGACTCAGTTCCACACTGGTCGAGGGTCTATGCATTTCTGATAAATATGCAGTTTTTGTATGTTAGAAGGGTTGCGTTTTTTTGGAAAGGATATCAATACAACAACTAGTCAGACCCATTTTGCGCATGGACTAAATCTCTCTACCTGGTGAATATACTATTGATGACAGTGTATTTGTGTCCAAATTTGTATGCGTTTCTTATCCTGAATACAGTTTTGATTTGTGTGAAGTACATTTATTTTCCTCTAGCTATTGTATAAATTGTATTTATTAATGTGCAACCTGTGATAATAGTTATTCTTTGATGAATAAATGTTTTTATTGCAACCTGTGGGAGTAATTTTGTTTTTGATACATGTTTAATTTCTTGAAATGATATTTTAAGTATTAAACTTCTTGCAACATATTATTCATTGAATGGTTTGTTGTTTCCCTTTGTTTTTACCTCTATTATTTCACTTGTTTATCATTAGTGTGCCACCATCCAAGGAGGACCCTCATCCTTATCATTTTACGACCCAACCACGCTCTCGTCTTGGTTAAACCAAACCTCTAATTGACCAACAAAAAATTAAAAACAAACCATTCTAAACTTGAGGTGGCATAGATTTTCCCTTTAGCAGTCAGGTGTAGACTTTAGGACCAACAGAAACAATTCAGGACTGGTATCAGTGTAAATGACTACTACACATTAGATTTGGCACAAAATAGGGGAGCAATAAAATGCAGAGATATGATGGTAAATGAACACCAGTGGAACATCTGGAGAAGTGTAGGACACAATGGAGGATGACACCACTAGAGGAATGGCTTTATCACTTTATTCATACATTGGAAGGAATCCCATAGAACTAGTATATCGAATACGATATGCATAGAGGCACTATAGAATGGACAGGATTACAACAGAATTTTGTAGTAACCTTCTCATTTGAACATGAGAACCCCAACATTGATTCATCGTTGAATTTGATATGGGGAGTGATATTTTTTTATGAACTAGAGGTGGAAATCATGATTAAGTATCAACAATAGAACAAACAGAAAGTCAAAGAGTTACTCTCATTCTATCATGTGGAAGAGAAAGCATCAGATGAAGACGATCCACATAACATTCATATTATAGAGATTGAGGGAGAAAGAGAGGCGGAAGGTCCATCTTTGGAGTTAGAAGTATTTTATGCACCAATCAAATTTAAGAAATTCAACATTGGGATGAATGAAAATCCTAAAATGGAAAGTATTGGAAAGTATTGGGATGAGAAAACAATATAAAGAATAGCAAAGTTATTGTGAATATAGTGACCTATTCCCAACAACATTTACAAACATGAAAGGCATATCAGGAGAGCTAGGAGAGATGAAAATACCCCTCAAACCTAAGGTTGGACCTATCAGAAAAAGACCTTACATATTGAATTCAATGTATAAGAAGAAAGTAAAAGCAAAAATTGACCGAATGTTGGAATTTGGCATTATAGAACCAGTCAAGGAATTTGAATGGATCAGTCCCATGGTAGTCCAATTAAATAAGCAAGGGGGGATAAGGATTTTTGTATATCTGAGGAAACTTAATGATGCTTGCTTACATGACCCTTTCCCTACCCCTTTTATAGATGAGGTCTTAGATAATGTGGGAGGCCAAGAAGAATATTCATTCATATATGGATTATCAAGATACCATCAGATAAAAATATCTCTAGAGGACATGTATAAGACTACTTTTGCTATAGAATGGGGATCCTACCATTATACATTCATGCCATTTGAGCTGAATAATGCACCAACCTTTTTTTTAAGAGAATTCATATATTTTTTTAAGGAATTAATACATCATTTTATATAAGTATATCTAGATGAATGGACTATATATAGTCTTTTAAAGGGCCATGTATAAGTGTTAATACTAACGTTGGAAAGATGCAGGCAATTTCAGATATCATTAAACATCAAGAAATTTATTTTTGGTACATATTTTGGGATATTGTTGGGACATATAGTGTGTAAATAAGGTTTACTAGTGGACCCTGCTAAGATTGCAGTCATTGTGAATTTACCACCACCAAATTCATTGCACCAGTTAAGAGAAACATTGGGACATACAGGCTATTACAAAAAATTTATAAAGGGGTATGTGTAGATTACTGCACCAATGGAAAAATTGTTAATGAAGGACATCAAATTTTAGTGGAATGAGGACTATCAACAAGGATTGGACACTCTAAAGGAAAATATCGTAAAAACATATATATTATTATTTCCATATTTCATGTGCACGTAGATGCTTCAGCCATAACACTTGGAGAAATTTTGGCATAACTAAGAGCAAGGGACTTACACTATCCTATAGCTTTTGCAAGAAGAAAGTTGTCAGAATCAAAGCAGAAATACAACACCATAGAAAGAGAAGGCCTAGTCATGGTATATGCACTTCAGAAATCCAGGCACTATTTACTAGGTAAACACTTTAAAATGTTCACAAACCATTTTTCCCTTAAATATCTAGTCAACAAGCCAGTGTTGGGGGGGAGGATATGTATATGGCTAGTATTATTCCAATATTTGACTTCAAAGTGATATTCAAACTGGGGAATATGAATGCAGAACCGAATCACCTATCAAGGGTAACTAATGGAGAAGAACCTACTAACTTAGAAGAAAAATTCCCGAATGCACAATTATTTTTAGTACAGGTAGTTGATGAATACTTCATGGATATTATTGAATACTTAAGTAGAGGGGTTGCACCACAAGACGTTAGCACTATGCAGAAGAAAAATCTAGTAGTCAGAGTTGCGTACTATCAACGCATTGCAGGACATTTATATAATATGGGCACATATAGAATTTTGATAAGTTGTGTATTGGAACATGAACAACCCAGAATTTTTGTAGAAGCTCATGAAGATATAGCTAGAGGAAACTATGCATGAAAATATATCATGCAAAAGATATTGCGTGTAGGATTATGGTGGCGAACAGTCCATGAAGATGTTAAGGATTATTTACAAAAATGTGATGTTTGTCATAGTGTTGGAAAACCCAACAGAAGGGATGAGATTCCCCTAAGACCACAAGTGACTCTGTAGGTATTTGAAAAATGGGAATTAGACTTCATTGGACCTATTAACACATGAACATAAAGGTTAGATATAAATATATAATTACTGTGACTGAATACTTAACAAGATGGGAAGAAGCAACACCATTCAAAGATTGTAGCACATAGACAACAACACGCTTCTTATTTGAGAAAGTGATCACCAGATTTGGATGTCCCAGGATTTTGATGGGTGACTAAGGAACCCATTTTATTAATAATACCATCAAGGTTATGAATAAGGAGTTTGAATTCTATCACCAGAAGATTACACCATATCATCCTCAGGAAAATGGAACAGTAGAAGCTTTCAATAAGATTTTGAAAAATGATTTGACTAATATATGCAATGTCAAAAACGATGATTGGGACTTGAAAATACCATCATTATTATCGGCATATTGAACCATATGCAATAATTTGATAGGATAGACACCATTCAGATCGGTGTATGGGAAGGAAGTAGTGGTGCCATTAGAATTATGGTACCCAGTCCACGCGTAGCAACAATTACCAACATGAAAAAAAGAGGCACAGTATAGGAGAGGTTAAGTCAACTGATGGAAATGGAAGAGGACAGGATTTTGGAAGGATTTCACCAAGAAGTAGAGAAAGAAAGAGACAAATCCTGACACGATAGACATATTAAAAATAAGAGTTTTAAGGAGGGAGACCTAGTTCTTCTCTATGAAAACAAATTTTTACAACACCCTGGTAAGTTTAGAATGCATTGTTTAGGGCCATATGATGTAAAGACTATCACAGATGGGGGATCTATGAAACTAAAAGACTTTGGAGGAATATAACTGAAAGGAATGATCAATGGTAGTTGACTGAAACTATACAGGGACGATCAACTTACTAATTCTTACAATTTGCAGTGTAGTGAGAAATCCATGTATATAATGTACTATAGTAGATATTAAGAAATAAAACTCATAAAAAGGAAGAAAAAAGTAGAAAAAGAACAAAAAAAAGAATACAAAAATAGAAATAGAACAAAAACATAAAAAGAGGTAGTAGTTGACAGAACTATAGGAAAGTGAGAAAAAAGTCATGCACAACAATCATTACGACAACATCGGAATATAGCACACATGAAAAATTAAACTTGTTTCAAATGCACGTAAAAAGTGAAAAACAGTTATGATCGGGTATACAAAGTGAAGAAATCATGTGTTAAATCAACACTTCATGATTTTTTAGCACAAAGCAAGAAACAAGTTACATGCCCTAGCTAGAATTGCGCGAAGAAGCGAGTGAGTGTGCCCCTGGGATAAACGATGAAACCACCAAATTTCGGTGCTCTAGGACAGTATGTACGGGTTACTCAAGAGGGCCAAAGGCGCAAGGAAAGAATGAGACATCCTGGTGTTGGTCACTATAATTGCTTATTTGATTTTAAACAATCAAGTGATACATAAATTATCAACCTAGGGAAGTCTTTTATTTCAAAGATAGCCATGCACTGTATATGCTCAATTTCAAAAGCAACTTAGTGTTGTAGTAAAGAAACTTATACTAATCACACTTGCTTGAATAATTTGAAGCTCTGAATTAAATCACAAGAAAGTAACTCCCCTATTGCAATTCTTTGAAGATCAATATAAGAATCCTGGATTACATTAAAATAACACTTGCAATGGGAAATAACAACTATTCTGTAATCAGAGAACAAGACCCTTACTCTCAAACAGAGACTTCAGTACTAACACTCTTTCATGAAAACAGTAATGCAGACAACAATTAACTCTATCTAACAGAGAACAAAGCCACCTAGTTCCTTTCTTTCTAAGTAGGAGCCTTGAGATTTATTTCTATTTTAGCACACTTGTGAGGTTGAGGTCTACAGAGAACAAAGCAGTCTGATCCCTTCCTTTCTGAGCAGGGATCCCTAACCCAGTTTCTGGCTAGCACCAATGGAAATCTACAGAAAACAGGATGTTTTGGTTCTTTCCTTTCTGAGCAGGAACCCTTAACCCAATCCCTGGCTAACACATTTGCAGAGGTAAATGAAATCTACAGAAGACAAGGTGTTGTGATTCCTTCCTGTCTGAGCAGGAACCCTTTAACCAAATCTCTGGCTAGCACACTTGCAGCAGTAAATGAAATCTA
>JZKD02S2042532.1:33013-44418 GCA_000966675.3 Picea glauca
GTGTTGTATATGCATGTGCATTTTCCTTCATGTCCAAATACCTTTATCAATCTTGCGGTCCAAAACCCATGACTAGGGTTGACATCAATGACAACAATCAATCTTCCAATAGTAATTGGATGAGTTAAAGGAAGATATCATCCTGGATAGAAGGACGATGACTTCATGCAGGGGTTATTTTGATTAATTCGAGTAGGCTTAAAGGGAACACATCCAAGAAAGGAAAATTGGATTGAGAATGAAAAGGTGAGGGAACTCTTCCCTCACTTATCTATTGATTGATGAAATATTTTGGTGGTCCAAAAATGTCTCAGTGGGAAGGCATGATCCAAAAAGGATCTAGGGAAGACTAAGGACAACTCAGAATTTGTAGAAGCAACTTAGGAAGCTCAAAATGGCCTCAACAGAAAGAGAAATGGAAAAACTCAAAACTCAGTGAAAATAACATCATCACGAAGAGCACATCGCAAGATTTCCAATGGCTTAAACAGATCGTCAAACTGAGTTACAAATCAAAAGATATTCGCGGTCAAAGTTCTCGTCAAACTATCCCAGTCAACAGGGATGATTCAACATCCGTACTTCTTACGTCGACATCATTACAGATGAATTCAACACTCGTACAATGTACATGGAACATGTAGAGGGTGAAATGTGTCATGATTATGTCAACATGGTGATGTGGCAACACCAGAGGCTGCCATGTGTCACTCATTTTCGACATTTTCGGTTCAATCCATGGACCAATGAGGAGGTTCCACGTGGTAGTCCGTACAACCACGTGCCAGACCGTACAAAACATGGTAGACTGATGTGGCATGATGATGTGGTAGGTGAATGTGTAAGTGGTTGGCATGGACCAATGGTTGGCGGCCACGTGGTAGTGGGAAAATTCCTAATGAGGGCCCAAAACCAATTTTTCAAAAATAAAAAAGGGGCCCACCAAATTTGGCGACAAAAATACAAAATTTGACAAATCTAAATAGCAGTCCAAATTTGGAGACAGTTCCAATCCACATATATATATATATATATATATATATATATTGTTATAACAATAATCCCAAAAGGGGAGGCATGTGGGCTCAACCCAGGGACCTGCCCCTATCCAATGCCTTACAATTATGCTTTGTGCATGCTATGTGTTAAGAACTTGTAGAGCTAAGTTCAAGTGATTGTAAGAAGTTTATGTATAGACCATAAGAAGGCTTTGTTCTTAAACCTATCTCAGGGAAGGAGGATTTGGTGAGGTGCATGCATATCTCCTCTCCTATGCAGAGTGGGTTATGAGGCTTTGTGCATGTAAGGAGATTGACAAAAGATAATAAAGAAGATGAAGAGTTGGTGGACGTAGCCCCACACTGGGGTGAACCACGTATATCCTGTGTTATGGTTGCTTTCTGCATTATGTTGTATGTTAGTGATGTGATTTATGGTTATTTCCGATATATTTATGTATGATGCATCTGGTATAATAGCTTAGTGCTTGGTAAGGTGAATGAATGTTAGATATGATCGATCTCTCCATGCTAAGTGCTTGAATGTGTTAGATCTTGTTTAATACTACATTTCTCTGTAATTAGGGTTTGGATTTGTGAGGTAAATAAAGGTTAAATACTGATGAATGTTAACTGCTAAGTTCTTTGTTAGAGTGGTGTGATCACAGATCTGTGTCCCAACTAAGGTTGCAGACACTAGAGTTCTGTAACCACCCATGCTTCTACCTCATGTGATACTTCATCTACTTCATAGGTGTTGCTGAAAGGGCCAGTAGTTAGGGTTTTTTTGGTGCATTTTTGAAGTGTTGAACCCTGGATCTACCCCTGTGCCAACAAATGGTTCCGTTGTTGGGACCTGAAACTGTGATTACTGGGAACTGAAGAAGATAAAGCTTTGTGCATAGATATGTTTCTTTAGTGCGCAATATTCTACTTGACTTGTGAAGCTCTGTGCTAAGAAGAGAAGCTCGATCTGAAGAAAAGAGGTAAGACCTTGAAGCTTTGTGCTCCGAGAAAGGTAAGATAAGTGAAATTGTTTGTTTTGAAAGAATGGATCTAGATATGTTTGATAAATTTTATCCTCGTCTGAAAACTGGTGCACAATTAGAAGAAATAATATTTGATGTGAATAGATCTGATAGAAATAATGAAAGGTATGTTATTCCTATGCATAGAAAGAATGTTTGGGCTAACAAATGGATGTAGGATCCTAGAAATAATTTTTTGCAGGTTAGTTACTGTGATCCGAGTGTGCAGTATAGGAAAAGTTGGGGATCATTTAAGAGAAAGAGATGATTAACCCTTTGTTACAGTTGCAAAAGACTGATGCATATTGCTAAGGAATTCCCTAGTAGAAGACCTAGTTGTCTTTGCTATAAAGATATGGACCATGAAGTTTTGGATTGTCCTAGAATGATTGCTAAATTTGAAAAGATGAATATGCAACAAGAAAATTATGAGACAAGCCATGCAACTAAGGAAATGATAGAACCCCAGAAAGAACCAGAGACTATATTACTACAGACGAAATAAACCTTGAATGACCAAAAAAATATCAACTTATTAGAGGTCTTAAAAGAGAAAGAGTAAATAGAAACATGAATAGGAGACTTCGACATAGTCTATGTCCTGGATGAGGAAACATAGGTGAATATCATGACAGAAATAACTTGGGAAATTTTGGGAAAGCCTGCTATGGTATCTTCATTAGGAGGAATATGATTATTTAGAGGAAAGTTAATAACCCTATGTGGAAGACTTACCTAGATATCTATGAGTGCTCATGGAACTTCAACAAAAGAAGAATTTGAGATCGTTAAGTTTGCTATCTTGCTAGGAAAAACCCAGATTGAGAAATATCAGATATGAAGGGAAAAAGAAGAGGAGAATATAGAACATAAAAAGAAAGAACTAAGAGAATTCATGGCTAGGAGAATAACACACTTGATAGTAGAACAAGAGAACCAGTCGAAGCTACTAAAGACCAAATATATGGATATCGAAGTTGAAAGGACACAGGAAGACTAGAGGCACCTGTTTGCACAAGAGAGTAGAGAACCTACCCAAGAAAGAGAAGAAGTATTACCCTTGAATCCTATGAAAGACCATCCATAGTGTGAAGTTATCATGCCAAGAGGATATAAGAATGATAATGGAAAGAGGAAACCAGTGATTCACATCATAGGAAATAAGGCCAGAAATCTCAGTCAGAAGAAGGAAAAGTTATAAAAATTGCAAGAAGTTCTAGAGAATACTTCACATAAAGGTTTCTAGAACTCAAAATTCGTCGGAGTATCAGTACAACACAGAATGGCACTTTTCCACGATGAAGCAATATGACCATTCGATCGACGCTCCTGAATGGTTAGGAAAGAAGTTATGGCCTAAAAGAGTGTCTTGCTTTCCAGTTTATTGATGGTAAGCTAGTAAGAAAGAACAGACCCATGCAGGTCACAGGGTTTGTCGTTGACCTCGCAGGAAAATGCGTGTAAGGACTACAGATGAAGTGGGCCAATTACTTAGTCAATAAGTTAGAATTGGATTGTCGTGATGCTCAGGATCATGGCTATGAGTTCCATTTTAGCTGTTTGTTGATCCTGATCACGTTTACTATTTGGGAGATGTCGGAAGGTGTGACCTTCCCTAACATTGACCCATTCGAGCCACTAGCTGCAAAGTTCACCACGCTATATTATTCGAGTGATATGGGGAAATAATGGCATTCAAATGCAGTATTCCATACCTACTACCTGCAGCTGAAGAGGGATATAGAGTCTTTCCCTCATATGACACCAAATACCCTGGACAGGTTCAGACCCCTTATGATGTTCTGTGCATATATGAATTTTATTTATATTATTGTGCGCATAGATGAAAGTAAATAAGAGATTCAGTCCTACTACAATCTCATAGAAGAGGACATAGAAGAAATCACTAAGGAATGGCCTACAGGGTTCCTTATACCATTCGACCAAGAAGCACTATTCAATACCAACCTCATTGGAAGTCCGGTGGTTACTCACGAAGAGTATGATTCACCCAGTAGTAGAAGGAAGAAAAAGAAGGAATATGTACAAGAAATACACAACACATTAGAAGAGACTGCATCAGGTTCACCTAGCAGAGGAGGAGATGATGAAGTGGACAAAGAATAAAAAGAAGGGGATGAAGACAAGCAGAAGCAAGGTGAAGTAACACTGCCTAGGAACCCTCTAAAGAGGCATACACATCCAAGAAAATAAAGGTTTCCCCAATGAAAATTACATCACAGAAGAATTCCAAAGTGAGTAAGCCGAAGCTGTAGACTATACTCATGGTCGATGACTTCAACTTCATTATCGTAGTTGTATCAGATGCCTCAAAAGATATTTTGTAGAGAACTGAAGCCAAGCAATAATCCATGCATGATAGAATTGAGACAGAGCTGAGAGGAGTACACCAATCCCTTCACTCCAACTATGTAGTGTCCATTGTGCTCCCGCCACTAGAAGAAATAGAGTTAGGAGATGAGCCTTCCCAACTTCGTAGAATAGCTGATGTGACTGAAGCTCACCTTTGTCTAGGAAGAAAAAGAATAGGAATCAGTGGCCTTGAAGCAAGCATAAGAGGAAACCATAGAGAAATGTCGAGTTGCGCAGTAGGAGAAGGACGACCTTCAAACCAAGTTCGAATAAAATAAAGTGAAAATCCAGGAGGAGAAAGAACAACTGCTCATAGAGCAAGCCAAAGTTAAAGAAGCAGTCAATAGAGCACTTCGCTCTGTGACAAGCTTAGAGAAAATGGAGGAAGAACTAGTTGAGAATCAAGTGACGAAGCTTTATGAAGCCATTCAACAACTTCAATAGAGATTCACATAACTAGAGATACAAACAGTGCCAAGCANGCTATGAGTTCCATTTTAGCTGGTTGTTGATCCTGATCATGTTTACTATTTGGGAGATGTCGGAAGGTGTGACCTTCCCTAACATTGACCCATTCGAGACACTAGCTGCAAAGTTCACCACGCTATGTTATTCGAGTGATATGGGGAAATAATGGCATTCAAATGCAGTATTCCATACCTACTACCTGCAGCTGAAGAGGGCTATAGAGTCTTTCCCTCATATGACACCAAATACCTTGGACAGGTTCAGACCCCTTATGATGTTCCACGCATATATGAATTTTATTTATATTATTGTGCACGTAGATGAAAGTAAAGAAGAGATTCAGTCCTACTACAATCTCACAGAAGAGGACCTAGAAGAAATCACTAAGGAATGGCCTACAGAGTTCCTTATACTAGTCGACCAAGAAGCACTGTTCAATACCAACCTCATTGGAAGTTCGGTGGTTACTCACGAAGAGTATGATTCACCCAGTAGTAGAAGGAAGAAAAAGAAGGAATATGTACAAGAAATACACAACACATTAGAAGAGACTGCATCAGATTCACCTAGCAGAGGAGGAGATGATGAAGTGGAAAAAGAATAAAAAGAAGGGGATGAAGACAAGCAGAAGCAAGGTAAAGTAACACTGCCTAGGAACACCCTAAAGAGGCATACACATCCAAGAAAATAAAGGTTTCCCCAATGAAAATTACATCACAGAAGAAGTCCAAAGTGAGTAAGCCGAAGTTGTAGACTATACTCATGGTCGATGACTTCAACTTCATTATCGTAGTTGTATCAGATGCCTCAAAAGATATTTTGCATAGAACTGAAGCCAAGAAATAATCCATGCATGGTAGAATTGAGACAGAGCTGAGAGGAGTACACCAATACCTTCATTCCAACTATGTAGTGTCCATTGTGCTCCCGCCACTAGAAGAACTAGAGTTAGGAGATGAGCCTGCCCAACTCCGTAGAATAGCTGATGCAACTGAAGCTCACCTTTGTCTAGGAAGAAAAAGAATAGGACTCAGTGGCCTTGAAGCAAGCATGAGAGGAAACCATAGAGAAATGTCGAGTTGTGCAGTAGGAGAAGGACGACCTTCAAACCAAGTTCGAATAAAATAAAGTGAAAATCCAGCAGGAGAAAGAACAACTGCTCATAGAGCAAGCCAAAGTTAAAGAAGCAGTCAATAGATCACTTCGCTCTGTGACGAGCTTAGAGAAAATGGAGGAAGAACTAGTTGAGAATCAAGTGACGAAGCTTTATGAAGCCATTCAACAACTTCAATAGAGATTCACATAACTAGAGATACAAACAGTGCCAAGCACTCCATAGGAAGTGCAAGACCAGAGAGATTGAATTTCCTAGAGTGCAGTTGAAAGGATCAGACCATTAACCGTGGAATGTAAACAACTAAGCAGTCACATTGCACAGACTTATGAGCACCTTACCGAGGACCCTAAATTGAAGACACTAGAGTCACAACTCCAGGAAGAAAAATAGAAAGAAGCAACAATACAAGCAAAGTTGAAACTCCTTTAAGCAGTTGAGAGGATGAAAAAATCCCAATAATAGCGCACAACTCAACAACAGGTCCATACCATACAAAGAAAAGTCATGGAAGTGACTCAGAAGCTCCAACCAATCTAGGATGCAGCTTGCCTACTTTTTGAGGAGATTGAAGGTCGAGGAGCAGAGCTAGAAAAAGTAGTCACTTCGGTAGAACAACACTTATAAGAACCTGTGAACAAGGTAGTTATTCAAGAGTTCATCGAGAAAGAGGCATTGGTGCAACAACATGTTGAAGCAGCTTGAGCCAAGCTCTAGGCTTTTGAGGCAGAGCTACCCAGACCAGAGTGATTCGGGATGAGTCACATGTGAGTGTTGGGGGCCTATTGGCCCTTGACCAAGTTTTGGATATCCTTGGTCATGTTTGACCTCTTTTGGGACTTTGACAGGCTGGTCGAAGGCGGAGTGCAAGTTGAAGCAGAGATTGCAGGATCTCAGCCCCTTTTTAGGGTAGTTTTTTGGATTTGGGTTTATGTAACAGGTATGGGATGTCGACCCATGGGTTTACCCATGTCTAGGCCCATTTTTTAATGTATAAATAGAAATATAGGCAATGCAAGTAGAGAGCAAGTGAAGTCTAAGGATAATGTGCTAAGTGTGAATAGTTGTGGATACTTTGTGCATGCTATGTGTTAATAACTTGTAGAGCTAAGTGAAAGTGATTGTAAGAAGATTGTGTATAGACCATAAGAAGGATTTGTGCTTAAACCTATCACAGGGAAGGAGGATCTGGCGAGGTGCATGCAAATATCCTGTTCTATGCGGAGTGGGTTTTGAGGCTTTGTGCATGTAAGGATATTGACATAAGATAATAAAGAAGACAGAGAGTTGGTGGACATAGCCCCACACTGGGGTGAACCATGTATATCATGTGTTATGGCTTCTTTGTGCATTATGTTGTATGTTAGTGATGTGATTTGTGCTTAGTGCCGATATCTTTATGTATGATGCATTTGGTATAATATCTTAGTGCTTGGTAAGGTCAATGAATGTTATATATAATATATCACTCCATTCTAAGTTCTTGAATGTGTTAGATCTCGTTGAATACTGTGCTTCTCTGTAATTAGGGTTTGGATATGCAAGGTGAATAAAGGTTAAATACTGATGAATGTTAACTGCTAAGTGCTTTGTTAGAGTGGTGTGATCACAGATCTGTTTCCTAGCTAAGGTTGCATACATTGGAGTCCTGCAACCACCCCAACCTCTACCTCGGGTGAGACTTCATCTGCTTCACAGGTGTTTCCGAAATGGTCGATAGTTAGGGTTTTGTTGGTGCACTGTTGAAGTGTTGAACCCTGGGTCTGCCCCTGTGCCAACATCTACCCATGGATGGAGAGAGGGCACTCGACGGTATGGTCAGACATGAATTTCAAGACATAGTACAGAGAATTAACTGCATGGTGCAGGCACGAAAACTGAGATGAGATTTCTCAAGGGCTTGGGAGTGCCAGAGTCAGATTGAGGCATGGAGATAATCATTTTTGGGTAATGCAATGCCATGAATTCAATGGTGTTGTCTATTTTCTGATCTAAGCAAAGCTTCTTTTGATTAATTCTAGAATGAGGTATACTTATGTATTTTGCCAAATTATTTTTCTGAGTTAATAAAAAGGCCCACCCATTTGAGAGAAGGACCCAGAGACGTAGTCCACTAGGGACGAACTTCGTTATTAAGTTTTTTTTGTGCATATTTGATTCTTATGTCTCTTCATTATTGATATTTCGCTTCTTTATGGTTCACTTTAATTTATGCTCATTTAATACAATGATTTATAAGTCACTTTGATGAAAATATCTCAGATCAATCCTTGAGTACAATGCCCCTGCTTCTCTAACTGGTGCCAAACTTTTCTTTGAATAGCTCGATGATTTCCTTCTCATGTGCCTTTTTATCCAAGTAATCCTCTAGCTAACGCGGCATCCAATTGTACTGACCTATCCATCCAAAGGATTCCTCCGTGTAATTGGGCTACTAGCTGTTTGACACAGATCCTAACGTTTTCACTACACCCAAAGTGTGGTATATCAAAGAGGTTCATTATGCCAGAGTTGTAGAGCCCCATTATCCACTACATGGGCTCCATTATTGGTTTAACTAGGGGTTCAATTTCCCCTGTGTTTTCTAAGTAAGTCTCTTCGACCAAATTTGGGAATTTTTTCACATCGCACACATCATGGTCTGAGTACCTAAGTTTTGGTACTTTTCCTAGCATATTGTCCACAGTGACCACTATGTATGGGAGATATGGGAATGTGATGTCCATGGTGAACTGCGCCTTTCTTTTTTGCCCAACAGAAGATGGGCATGCCTCTGCTATTTTTGCTTCCTCTTCTTCCCTCTCAGAGTCTGGCCGGTTAGTGATATCCTTGACCAACAAATCCTCTCCTTCGTGGCCTTGTCGATGGCCCATCATTTCATCAGGTTTAGGGTTCATGATACCATTCAAATTCCTGAAACTCTTCCCTACTTCCCCTTGCAATGTTGTTGATGTTTCCTCTTCAACCCATGTCGAGATGATCGACTCTATGTATGAAGTGGCCACATATTCAAGGTCAACCATGTTCCCAGGTGTTAGGACCACACAATGTACCTTTTTGCCTATACTTTTTTCCACCATTATACTCTTGATCACCTACATTTAGACTCACACTATCACTTTATCTGATCCTCTTAAAGGTATACAACGTCCCTTCTCATTACTATACGTTTAATATGTTTTGCATAATATTTTACATCACTCTCATACTTAACCATTGATTAGAAATGCATAAGTGTCCAAAACTGCAGATTAGCATCTGAGGCCTATTGCTGAAACACAAAACTGATGCTGAAACACAGAACTGTCCAAGGTCGTTGTTCCTGAAACACGGAACTGATGCTGAAACACAGAGCTGCGATACAGTCTGAGGTCACATATGCTGAAACACAGAACTGCCTTATAGTTTGAGGATGCAGATGCTGAAACACAGAGCCGTTACACAGTCCAGAGTCACAGATGCTGAAACACGGAGTTGTTACACAGTCCAGAGTTGCAGATGCTGAGACACAGAGGAAACTGCCAGAACTGATGATGCTGAAACACAAGGAAGCCGTCACAGTCAGTGGTCAACACAGTCAGAGAACAATTCACGTGGCTAAAACAGCCCGCAAATTGCGATCTGAAACAACATTCGCAACAACAAAGAAGAAGCTGTTACACTAGCCGTAACAACAATATCTTATTCAGCTCCTGTAATAGCATTCGGTTGCGTAAGACTAGGACATCCTATGCTGGTTTAGAAAGAAGATCTGATTTAGGATAAGGCTCAGATATGCATTGTAATGATTGTATCGAAGGGATTTCCTCTTTAAATCAGAGTAAATCACCATTCGAGGGAGCCAAGTTTTTATGTATTGAATCAACTCCAGAGAAGCGGGACACATTCTATTTTTTCCAATTTGTAATGTGATATTTCGACAGATGAATATAAGACTTCTTTGAGTATCCTTCTCTATCTTTCCGTTTAGGGGAATCTTGTGAGAAGGGAGGGCCCACCTTCTTCAAAATATTCACCCATTAGTTAGAAGTGTGTTAGTATAATTTTTGTTCATGTTTTGTTTAACTGTCGTTTGCTGAAACATTGTTTTTAATGGATTCCGCTTTGCTGAAACACTACTGACTCTGTCTTAGTTTATTGAATGGAATTTGTAATTCTTTTTATCAACAATCTTGTGTGATGGTTTTATGAGGCTAGCAGAGATTTGGTTAAAGGTTCCTACTCAGAAAGGAAGGAATCGGAATATCTTACCCTCTGTATAATTCATTTACTTTTGCCAGCGTGCTAGCCAGAGGTTTGGTTAAAGGTTCCTACTCAGATAGGAAGGAATCAAACACCTTGTCTTCTGTAGATTTCATTTACTGCTACAAGTGTGCTAGCCAGAGATTTGGTTAAAGGTTCCTACTCAGAGAGGAAGGAATCAAACACCTTGTCTTCTATAGATTTCATTTACTGCTGCAAGTGTGCTAGCCAGAGATTTGGTTAAAGGGTTCCTACTCAGACAGGAAGGAATCACAACACCTTGTCTTCTATAGATTTCATTTACCTATGCAAGTGTGTTAGCCAGGGATTAGGTTAAGGGTTCCTACTCATAAAGGAAAGAACCAAAACATCCTGTTTTCTGTAGATTTCCATTGGTGCTAGCCAGAAACTGGGTTAGGGATCCCTGCTTAGAAAGGAAGGGATGAGACTGCTCTATTCTCTATAGACCTCAACCTCACAAGTGTTCTAAAACAGAAATAAAGCTCAAGGCTCCTGCTTAGAAAGAAAGGAACTAGGTGGCTTTGTTCTCTGTTAGATAGAGTTAATTGTTGTCTGCATTACTGTTTTCATGAAAGAGTGTTAGTACTGAAGTATCTGTTTGAGAGAAAGGGTCATGTTCTCTGATTGCAGAATAGCTGTTCTTTCCCATTGCAAGTGTTATTTTAATGTAATCCATGATTCTTAGATTGATCTTCAAAGAATTGCAATAGGGGAGTTACTTTCTTGTGATTTAATTCAGAGCTTCAGATTATTCAAGCAAGTGTGATTAGTATAAGTTTCTTTACTACAACACTAAGTTGCTTTTGAAATTGAGCATATACAGTGCGTGGCTATCTTTGAAATAAAAGACTTCCCTGGGTTGATAATTTATGTATCACTTGATTGTTTAAAATCAAATAAGCAATTATAGTGACCAACATTTTGGCGCCGTTGCCGGGGAAGATAGCTATAGATTTCAAAAGAACTTGTGATTTCTTTTCTTTAGATAAAAAGAATGCATGAAAGACCCCAAATACACTAACCCTATAGGTGGCAAGGGAAAAGGGAAAGGAGGAAGAAAGACTTTCATTGATGAGATTGCATCCAAGTCTGAATCTGCTGCTCAACGACCAAACCTTCAAAAACAGAATTCCCAGCCTTCATTTCGAGCAATTTTTGGAA
>JZKD02S2042543.1:0-13052 GCA_000966675.3 Picea glauca
CATAAACTGCCAGGTGGGTAGAAGAGAAGTCCCAAATTTCCAGGTGGGAAGGGGGGGAAAGATGAGACAACATGAGAGTCTGACATAATTTGTTGAGAGTTCATGTTAGAAAGGAGTGTTGATAGGTGAAGGTTCATGTGGATTTTTATACCATTTTAATGAATATGATGAGAAGTTAAATACTTCCACTATCCAAGAGGAGGATTAGAGGATAATTCTTATCATTGGGGGAATTCAGATATTCCTACCAAACATCCAAGTTGAGGCCAAATAATGTGTTGCAGAAGAAGGAAAACCAGTGGTGAGTATCATGATGAAAGAGAAGATATTATAAGCTTCCCAAGGAGAAGAGGAAGAAATGGAGAAAACACTAATGTCTACCCCAGTGGAAGGAGAGGAGAATTCAAAAGAATGGCTCAAATGTTTTAGCCAGGAAGTTGAAACAGAGATGACTACAACACTGGAGCCCGTAGCAGAAAGAGAAATAGATAGCATGGATTTTGATGAACTATATGAAGAGTTGGAATCAATAGAAATAAGATTAATGGTGAAAATATTTCACATCTGATAGGTGAAGTTGGAGGCATATGGAGGAGAATACCAGCTAGAGGAGAAGCTAGAAGAAGTTGGACTTGAACCAATGTAAGAGGAGCTTACAAAAGAGGCCAACATGTCAATGGAGGAGACTGAGAAGAAATTCAATCAAGAGGAGACTACAAAACTAAATTTTTCAACTGGGTGGCAAGATAAATCCACCAAATAAGAAGAAAATGATATTGGGGATCAAGATGATCTACCCACTAGTAAGGAAGAGTTGCAGCCGAGAAGACTACATAAGAAGAGCCGGCCACTAGAGAAGATGGACAAAGTGATAGAGGAAATAAGAAGGTTGATGTTGAGGTTAGTGCAAGAAGTAGTCAACAAAGAGAATCTGAACAGAAGAGAGCCTGCCATAGCAGCAACAGGGAAGAAGAAGAAGAAGAAACATTAGCAAAGAAGAGGAGGAGGAGAACTCCAAGGAAGAGTTAGGATCCTATAGGATTTCAACATAGGAGAAGAGGATCTCATGAGAAGGAGCTCATGATTTTCCCAGTAGTGGAGTATGATGCAAGAGCATCGGTCCACCTTAGCAAATGCGTCAGTACACCAATATGCAGATGCACAATGGAGAAAGGGAGAGACACTAACCCTCCAATTTTTAAATTTTGAATATAATCCTATACAAATTTTTGCATGTTGTAAGGCTGATAAATGAAAGGCCATACCTTTGTACGGGTAGTGGTTAGGGTTGCCTTAAATGGTTCCCTGTAGTAGGTCCATATTGTAGTCAAGTCTGGACATTCATTTATGGAATGTATCCATAGAAGTATGGTGTCGTAAATGAGACAACGATAGCACTAAGGCGGTGGTGAGGATAAGCTCATAGAGCCCTTGTTTTGTAATTAGGAGACTTGAGAGAGAGATATCGAGTGTAGAGAGGTATTAGAAGAAGAATAACTCAGGATAGAGTTAGAATAGGAGAAAGAATTGATACTCTCTCGTAGTCTATTCTATGTAGACATTTGTAAATAAACATTCATCTTAATATGAAGAAAAAACGTTTTTCCTGCACACGACGTGTTTATGAATTATCTATATTCTGTGAATGTTATCTCAGTGTTAATGTGTTGTAGATGTATGATAGGTTTCATCTATAGTCAGAAGATAAATTTATTTATATTTGTTTGAGTTTGAAGTATCATTTTGTTTTCTTTAGGCTATGCAAGGAGTGCACATTAGAACATTTGAAGTTTTGTAGTCAGCGTAAGGAATGCACATATGAACACTACAGAGTTAGGAAAGAATGTGCTAGGAGGGTGCACCAGAGTGATAAGAACTCAAGGAAGAACCTCAAGGTTACTGAATACCTTAGAGGAGGAATATATGTAGAGAAGGAACAGAGAGATAGAGTTACTGAACACTCTATAAGGAAGAGCTCTTCAAAGTGTGTATCGAGCAAGGAGAATTCCAGGAGGGTGAGAAGAATTTCTTTTAAAGAAGGAGTGCAAGAACACCAGGAGGGAGAGAAGGAGTGGGTGGGAGATTTAAATATTTGAGGAGATCAATATAAAAAGGAATAACACAAGGAGTGCGTGGGTGAATTACTTACTCTAAGTCCTAATTCTCAGAAGAGATAACGCTCTCAAAAGCGTATGCGAGACCCAAGATAGTCGAGTTCACGGGAGAAAGTTCAAAGGCCGAAAACCTTTGAAGACTGACGAAATATTCCAAGTCAGGAGAAGTCTGAAGCTTAGGAGAAGTAGCAACATTAACCATCATATTGGTTGTAAGGAGAAACATGGTTCGTTGGATCAGTGCCTAGAGAACAAGGATGGCATAGGAGAAGAGAACAGATCCCATCAATTGGATCTTAGTATAGAGGGTCAACAGCCATTGGATCCAGATGAAAGTGCACGAGCCTTAACGTTGTGTAAACTAAAGAGATTAGACTATTCAAAGTCCCGAAGACCCTAAGCGAGTATGAACCGTCCATCATCAAAGGAAGTAGGTGGTGCAAGATCTAAGTTTTCAGGTGAAAGTATTCGAGAGAACCAAGTGCATAGGAGTTGAAACTCCCAAAGCCCAAATATTTGAAGTGGATAAAGGCCATCATATCAAAGGGGAGACACACATCAAGAGATCATGTGTTTTTGGAGAAGACACTCCAAGCATTGAAACATCTGAAGCCCAAAGAGCTGAAGAGCCGAGATTCGTCGATCTGCAGGGGGACACTTGTTAACAAATCATGAGCTCCGGGTAATTTGTTGTAAGGTTTTAGTTGAGAACTGAGATCATCAAATCCCAAAGAGCCAAAGAAAATTTGCATCATTAGATCTAGGAGGACACATGGCAATATCTCGTGAACTCTAAGAGAAAGTGAAGAAGAAATGTTTAAGATCGTCGAAGCTCAAACAACCAAAGTGAATGATAGTCGTTAATCTGGGATAGGACAGGTGTTACCAAATGATGGAATTCAAATAATTTCACTCCATGGTTTTTGTGGAAAGAAATTTCGGAATGTTCTAAAGTATCGAAGGTCAAAATGACTAAGGGCCATTGATCCCAAAGGAAGAATGCAGATCGTGGATGTACAAAGGAACATGTGGAGGATATAGATTCACTTCATTAGACAACCAGTGAAGAATCGTTGGATCAATGGAGGACAGGTGTGAAGAGTTCTGAAACTCTAGAAGGATTCACTCTGGAGGTTTGTGGTTGTTGAGATTTGAGAACACTGAAAGTCGAAGTACCAGAAATGACGAGAGTTGTCGATGCAAAGGAGGACACGCGGTGCAAGATCTAGAACTATGGAAGAAAGAAGAGTTGAAAAGGTATGAAGACCCAAAGAAAATCTTAGTCGTTGATCAAGGAAGTAGTCTTAGGACCGTTGATTTGGTTAAGCAGGTCAAATTCCAGAAGCAGGAGCACAACCGTTGATCTCAGAGGATACGTGTTGGCAGATATTCCACTCCAAGAGATACCCAGTCAGCAGGGACGAGATTTTGAGACTTCAAATACCTGAAGTCCAGAATCACAAAGAGATATGGTCTGTATATTTGGTGTAATGTACCTCTAATTGACATTATTTTATTTTATTTTATTTTATTTTTGTGTTTTTCTTTTGTCACATTAACCTCCAGCTTCTCGTTAATAAAAGTTGTAGAACAGGATGTTAAAGTTTACCTACATTATAGACCGATGTTCTATCTGTTATATGAGGACAATACTCTGTTAAAAGCTACTTCATACTTTATAAGGTGGGATTTCAAAAGGTTACACTACCTTTCAACACATATATTTCTTTATAAATCTTAATACTACTTATACCTATATTAACTTGCATATGATGTTTGTTAGGATTTGAATCCCAATCTCTTTAAAACAAAATGATTTTCATGTTGTGCACAAGTGTATAACGTTGCTCTATCATAAATCATACCCATCAAGCTATGCAAACGTTGAGAGTTAAGATTTTGGTGTGACTCGTATCAAGTCATATTTAGTGGTATTAATTTTTCAAAGAACCATTCGTTGAAACGAATTCCCCTTAAGGATTAGGCGTGGTCATATGTTTGTAGTCATCCAACTTAAGGTTTTAAAATCAGATAAGTCTAACGCAAAATTCCTATGCAACTAGCTCATAATTAAAGGGTCATTCCATCGATAGAGAAGAGGGAAGGGTAAGCTAATTGAACGAGTTAGTTTTGCAACCGAAACGCTTACAATTGGTCAGACACGATATGATTGCCATTAATTTCATATCTTGGTTGGTATGGGAAGGAAAGTATCTATCAGAAAGAGTTAAGGCTTTGTGCCTGTGTTTAATGAGGGTCCTGCTCACACCAGTCTTGATGAATCTCCACCTAGCCTTCCATACTCCTAATGTGCCAACTTTGTTTGAGCACATGGCCCAGTGTCCTTTGAAATTTACTCTTGCAGTACACTCTTCACTTAGAGTTGGGTGAGCTCTTCCTCGTCATTGTGACTTCTCGAGATAACCATATCGACTCTATGGTGGCTCTTTTGGGTGAGGAGAAAAATGTGCACTGGAGGTCGTTGTTCATCCCTTCTAGTCGACCTGAACCATTTACCTAGTAAGATTTTCTTTCTTATTATGAATCTTTTATGCAATTTAAAACCAGAGACATATAGGTCTGGTGTTTCCAATCGGTGAAGGGCCCTTTTTACTTTCAATTTGTTCACCGGTTTTTTTCGTGTATTTCTTTTTGATGTATCGAGAATGGGGTAGGCCTTATCACTCTATCTCCTTTCTCTTAAAGATCAAATATTCATCATTTTATCCCCCTGGTAAAATAGCTTAGGGTGTCCAGTATTTCCCGAGATCACTCTACTTCATGCACTTAGCCGATGGTTACAGGACGAGACCAGGATCAAAATATATGTGGATTTTTGTTCTTGTGTTAAAAGGGTTAGGGTACTTGTGCCTGACAAATCCTTTGCTCCTAGCCTTTCCTTTCCGTTGTTTGCATCCTTCTATTTGGATTTCCATTCGGTCCCTTAGTTCCATTTTCAAAGAAGTCATAGTCATTACTTATTGGGTAAAGAAAATCCAATACTACTTCGAGATACTCGCCCCCAATTCCTGGAATAAACCTTACGACATATGTATTTTGAATAAAAGGTTCAATGAGTAACTTTTATAAGGGTAATGCTTCTATAGAATAAGAGTCTGCGCCAGTAGTTTTTTCTTGTATTGGTAATGCCAACTATTGTGAGGTGACCTCGTAGGGGTCTGACCCTGTCACGCCCTGTGTTGACTGTTTGCTCACATTACTTTCTATAGTCTTGCTTTGGGGAGGGTTGTGGATATTCAAAGTTTGGGGTAATATCTTGATTCAAAACTGGTCTTTGTCGAAACTCGATATACTTGTTTGTTTAATACAGAAGACAATACCGTCATCTAAACTACTATGTTAAATCTGTTGTTTATTGTAATTGTATTTTTGTTTTGTTATAATTTTGTTTTCATTCATAGTACTAGTATAATCACTAATGGTGGGCTTTGTTGATGCAAGGACCCATCAAATCCTTGTTACGCATTTCTCCCACGTCCCGGATTTCCATCCAGGAGACAATTGACAAGGAACAAAAAGGACGAGGCCACCAAATCATAAGTTAAGTACTCTCTGATATATTTCATAAATAGTAATTATCAGTTGGTATTCTATTACTTTCTGTCAAGATTACTAATTCTAGAAATTGATAACTCTTTCAGGCCTGTGTAAACACAAAGATTTTGGAGCCTCTTCTTCATCCTCCGTAAAAAGGTATTCGAGTTCCTTTACTGTTAACCACTCAGGAGACCCGACAAAATAGGGTTATCAATTTTGATTTGTAGGGGTTCGATAAGGAACTTGGTTTCCATAGTAGTTTGGAAAGAGGAAAAAATTATGTAACCTTGAATTTAGGTTCGACAATCAAGAATAATGATAATTCAGAGGCTTTTTTTACAGAAATTTCTTTCCGGTTGAACTGAACACTGTAAGGGTTTTTGTATCAAACAACTCGTTTCACTGTTCGTTTGTATCTTAGACTGGCACTTGGTCTTTAAGGCCGTAGATTCAGTATTTTTCTTTAAATCTCTGTATGATTCAAAACTTATAGTTATAAAGGTTTTGGAGAGATTRTCTATAAATTGAAGGATTRTTTTCTTCGAAAGAAATTTTCTTTCTTTCACTCAGGTGTATTGTATTATCTTGATGGATCTAAAATATTCTTATTTTCTTTACTGCTRAWAKAATTTAGGGACAGGTTTATCCAAGTCGAGTATTAAGATATGAATTGTGGTWGTTTACTTATTTACATACATTTATATAAATCGATATGAACARACTTACGAATATATGTTCGTGACTATTCTCTTTAGATGTTTTTACTGTGTRCGATAAATCTATTTTGCTGGTAATAGTTTGCACTTTCAAATTCAAGATGCACAAACCAGGGTTTGATAAATACATGTTGTCATTYCTAAAGAATACAGTTTTAGTTCTAGTGATAATACATAAGAATGTAGGTGTATATATACTTGACTTGATCTTGTTTTCTTTCGAATTCATAGGTTTGTAATTAAAAAAAAAAATGAACTCTGTGTATAAGTTCTCGCAGCAAAAATGACGATTTACAATTTATAAAGACTTGAAGAAATACACCAATTTATATGGGCAGATTTCACCCAGGATTATTAAATCCATACCATTTTTAATAATCACACTAGAATTGAGACTAAATCATTCAACAAAAAATGGGAAATAATTCAATACAATTTTAATAAATACATCACATCAGATATAAGGTCAATCACAGAGAGAGGGATAGGAGACATATATGAACAAGTTAGTAGGAAGACAAAGGGAACAACCACGTTCCTCCCAACTATAGAATAGGGTAATCAAAATCACTTTCCCCAATTCACCCCCTAGCCTGACCATGAACCCATCAGGGTGAACTTGGAAACTCTTCCTCCGCAATGTCCTTCAATTCCATCCCATTCCTCTTGCTTGACACTCATTCCGTAGTGTTCATAACAACAAAGGAAAAAAATCATTAGTCTCTTTTCCAGCATACTTGGCAGCGTCCTGCCTCCTCCCATATGTTATTTATCAAACCAAGTCTCTTTACCCATGTCTTTTTTCCCTCCCTTGGGGATTTTTGCAGCTTTCTAAATCCTTTATTTTCAGGGGCTACTAGTGGCCAAATCTATGATTTTCCACTTGTAATAATCAATCTAGAGGTGTTTCCAACATGTTCCCCACTCATGGAGTCATGGTCAACTAATTTTAACATGGTTGTTCCATTTTTCCTCCTACAATCAATATAAAATATTATGCTTCTATACAAGTGTCATAGTCAACTAGTTAGTTGGGTCAAATCAAATCCCTGCCCAACAGTCATAATAATTAATTACAATTATTAAATTTGAAATTGCCATAAATGGAAAAAATATTCCAAATTCAAATTTACTAAAAATGGAATGAATTTCCAACAAATTTAAATTTCAAAAATATTTTATTTTTGAGGATGTCACATCCTTTCCCCCTTCAGTAAAACACTGTCTACATTGTTCATTCCTTTCTTGGAACAAGATTGGATGAGATTTCTGCAAATCTCCCTCCAACTCCCAAATGGCCTCCTCGAGACTAAAGTGCTTCCATTGCACCTTTATCTGAGAGATGGCTCTGTTCCAAAGTGATATTTCTCTCCGATCCAGAATGCACAGGGGTTCCACCTGGAACTCACCTTCAGGTTCCACCTACACCAAGTTTGATGCAGGAGCATCTCTCCATATCAGCCAGACAACCAGCCAGCCACGTCAGCGTGAATGAATTCATATGCTAAAAGGAAGGTGCAGCCTCATTTGAATTTGAAATGAATGTAATTAAATATGTTTAGGCTGGTGAGCCATAGAAGAAATGCCTTTGCACAGGCTATAGATAAGATAGGCATTTAATATGTGTGGATGAGATCTAGATCCGATTCTGGACTAGACAGCCCATTGAATGTAATTGAATAGGGTAGGTAAATCCTGGAGGGAAGCACTCGATGAGCCCGTTAGGTAAAAGAGATTTTGAGATCTCATTTTGAGTTAGTCAAGTATGCATGTAGAGTAGAAGAGAAGAGCCAGAGAGAGAGAGCTCATAAACACCTTGTAAAATATACATGCATTTTCCATTATTAATACAGAGCAGTTTTTCCTGCATTATTCAGTCATATATGCATGTCGGTGTGTGTTCCTTGTTTATGATGTGAATGTATATGTTATATGGGTGCATTCTGCAGGGGTTCATTTGATTTCAGGTTGAAGTTATTTGAGGCTTCACACTAGGAGGGTGTGATAGAACGTTGAGGTTCTGATGGCCGTGCACAGAGGTTGCACTTCTAAACTCGCGAGGAGTCAGACAGAGACGTGTTGAGGCACAGACTGAAGTCATCAACTCAGGAGGAAAACCGCAAGGTTGTTGAACAACTTGGAGGAAAGGCTGTGTAGCTAAGACATAGTCGCAGACAGAACTTGCTGAAGGTCCTGTAGGAGCTCTGCCAAGTGGGCATTGAGCATACGCACGGGTTGCGTTGGGGAAGAACTTCGTTGATAGTTTGAGGAAGACCAGAATCGCCGAGGATTCTGAGAAGCTCTGCCAGAAGGGAATCGAGCGAGTGAATAGGTTGCGCGGAAGAAACCCAGGACTGTTGAGCGTTCTGAGGAAAGAGACTTCGCCAGGAGGGCATTGAGTAAGTGTGCAGGTAGGCACAGGAGGAAAGAACTCTTGGAGTTCTGAAGCAGAAAGCAGAGTCCACTGAGGGACCTGTATTGGGTTGCTGAATAACCAGAAAGACTCAACAAGGAGGTTGCTTGAGGAGAAATCCAGGAAGGCATTGATATTCTCCATCTGAGGGAGAAGAAGGATCAAATCCCCCAAGGGGTCTGAGTGTTCGTGGAATCTCAGGACAGATAGCGCTTTGCGAGTGAAGACTCTGCAGGAGTGCAGGAGCCAAAGAATCCCGTCAGCATTCAAAGGGAAGAATCTCGTGAAGGATAGCATTTTCATACGCACAGGAGAGACTCAAGTTGAGGGGTTCGCACGGTAGAAAGGAAACAAAGGTCGAGGTCTTTGGGAGCGTAGAATTCTTCCAAGTCTGGGAAGAAATATTAGACTCTCAAGAGGGAGCAACAGGAGCCGTTGGATCAAGCGGATAAAATAGATCTGGACTGTTGGATTTCCATGTCCAGGATGAGCTCAGAAGGATCCCATAGAAAGAAGAGGACCGACAACCGTCGGATCCCATGAGAGAAATCCTGTCATCCATTTGATTGGGAGAAGTAGCGCACGGTTTAGCCTCAGGAGGAGGAGTACACAGAAGAGAAGATCTGAGCCATCAGATTAGAAGTGGAAGTCTCGTCATCCGTTGGATTGGCAGAAGCTGCATGAGGGATAGCAGTCGGTATCTTGGCCATTGGGAAATCATAGTTCTTGAGATCATGAGAACCGGGGTCTCTAAAGCCTCGAAACAACGATAAGATCTAGACTGTCCATCGGAGGGACAGGTGTTAGATATCAAGCACCATCGGTGTTTAATACATCGGGAAATCGGAGTTCCCGAGGACAAGAGAAACGGGACAGGAGAAGTCTCAAAATCCCGACGTAATCAGGATCGTCCGTTGAAGGGACACATGGGAACGATCGAGCACGGTTAAGGAGAGCCGACAGGGAAGTCAACCCCTCGGTGTTTGGAGTCAATCGGGAATCGAGATATCGGAGATCCCAGGAGCGAGAGTTTCGTGCATTGCGGAATCGCGAAACGTGATTTCCCGATAAGGCGTGTGGGCCACAACAGGGTGTTAGTGGAGGCCAGTTGTCAGTGATCGGGAGGCATATCGGGAAATTTGTGGACATGGAACGTTGCATTTTGAATCCGCGAACCCCGAAACCCCGACGAGAGGTTTGACTATGGTCACGGGTAGAGGCCACATGGACCGTCGTATAGGTCGGAGGGGCTAGTGCCTAAGGTGCATCATGTTTTTTATGCTTGAAACTCCGACAGGAAGGTGAGGCTGTGGTCTCATGGAGAATGGTCGTATGGACCACAGGGCATAGCCAGAGGGGCCAAGGCCGGCAAAGGAGCTCATCGGAGATCGGGAGTTGGAGAGTATAGTGACTCTCGACAACAGGAAGGGAAAAAACATGAACCTCGATAATGAATCGGGGATACCCACAGTTAGTTGCAGAGGCCATGCAGGTGAATGAGAAGGACCTGTGGACTAGGATTTTCACAACAGCGATTCTAGCAGGGAATCTAAGGAGTCACTTCAGCTCGAAGGGAGAGGAACAGAGCGATCCTGTGAGCGGGTGAGTCTGAGGTGTAGGAGTACCCTCGCCTGCATCAAAGTTCCAATCAATCATATGAGTAGGGTCATGAATATACTTTTTCAACAAAGAAACGTGAAATACATTATGAATTTATAGATTAGATAGAAGTGCAAGTTGATATGCTACGGGTCCAATTCGATATAGTATCTCGAAGGGCCCACAAAACTTGGGTGCTAGCTTGGCACAGTTCCCTAACTTCAATGAGATTTTTTGGTCTTTGACCTTTAAATAAGCATGGTCTCCCACTTGAAATTCCAAGTGTCTTCTTTTCTGATCTGCATATCTCTTTTGTCTATCTTGTTCTTCTTTCAAGTTCTGTTGTACCTTTCTTACCATGTTTTCCATTTCTTCGAGCATTTCTGGTCCAACCATGAGTCTATCAGTTAGGTTATCCCAACTAATTGGAGTCATACACTTTATGTCGTACAGTATTTCGAAAGGGATCAACTTAGCTGAAGTTTGGTACCCATTGTTGTATGCAAATTCTACCAAGGGAAAGTGGTCTTCCCACTTTCTCGATTTTGTTCTTACGTACATGGGGAGCATATCCTCTATGATCTGGTTTGTCCTTTTGGTCTGTCCATCCGTTTGTGGATGATAGCTCGTACTGAAATTCAAGTTAGTGTTTATCCCTGCAAACAATTCCTTCCAAAAAGCGGATGTACATTTTACATCTCTATCTGAAATCACCTTTTTAGGAATACCATGCAGTCTAAAAATTTCTTTCATGAATATTTCAGCAATGTTTGTATCTTTAAAAGTAGACTTTACAGGAATAAAGTGTGCAGACTTACTGAGTTTATTGATTACAACCATGATAGAATCATTCTGTTTCTGAGTTTTAGGCAAAACTGTTATAAAGTCTAGTGATATAGTCTCCCATTTCCATTATGGTACTGGTAATGGCTGCAATAGGCCAACTAGGTGCTGGTGCTCAACCTTAACTTGTTGACAATCTTGGCACCTAGCCAAGCACTCTATTGTTTCGCCCTTCATATTAGGCCAGTAAAATAATTTTCTAAGTGTTGTTATTGTTTTTTGGTAACCTGGATGGCCAAAATACGGTTTCTTATGTACTTCGTCTAAAACTGTTGATTTTAACTCTGTTGAATATGTTATGTAAAGTCTGTTTTTAAATCGTAATAGTCACTTCTTGTCGATACTTAGATCTGGTTTATCTAATTTTGTGATACTATTTTGAAATTATGCCATCATCTTAGTGTAATTTCCGTCATTAATACTTGTTGTCCTTATCCTTTGTTCCAGATCACTTTCTTCCTTGCTGATATTTATCTTAAATAACCCATGGACTCTTCTGTTTAAAGTGTCAGCTACTTTATTTTACTTACCCTTGATATGTTTGACCTCGAAGTCAAATTTGCTCAAAAAGGCTAGCCATCTTTCTTGTCTTTCATTAAGATCTGGTTGGTTAAACAAATATTTCACCCCGCTATTATCCATCAATAGTAGAATTTTTTTCCCATTATGTAGTGTCACCACATTTTTAAGGTGAGTATTACCGCTGCCAATTCTAAGTCATGAGTGACATAATTTCGCTCGTGTTCTTTTAATTTCTGGGACTCATAACAAATAATGTGTCCTTCCTAAGTTAGGACACCACCTAGTCCTTCTTTACTTGCATCAACACATATGGTGAAATCATTATCTGGGTCTGCTACCTTAAATATGGGTAAATTCGTCAATAATTCCTTTAGTTTGTTAAAACTGTCTTGACACTTCTCTGACCAGTTAAACTTGGTCCCTTTCTTTTGTAATGACGTGATAGGGTAGGCTATCGGAAAACCCTTCTATAAATCTGTGATAATCTCCGGTGATTCCCATGAATGACCAGATATCTGCCACATGATTAGGTACTAGCCATTCCATAATGGCTTTTATATTTTTTCGGTCTATGAAAATACCTTATGAGGAAATGACATGCCCTAAATATTGTATTTTTTTTTTTGATAAAAGTCACATTTGTTGAATTTTGCGTATAGTTTGTGTTTCCTTAATGTTTGCAGAACTATTCTTAAGTGTTCATCATGTTCCTCCTCCATTTTAGAATAGACCAGAATATCATCGATAAATACTACTACAAACTTGTCTAAGTACTCACTGAAAATGTTGTTCATCAAGCACATAAATCTTGCTGGTGCGTTAGTGAGTCCGAAAGGTATGACTACAAAATCGTAGTTTCCATATCTTGTTCGAAAAGTTGTTTTGTTTATGTCCTCGTCCTTTATCCTAACTTGATTATAACCGTATCGTAAATCCAACTTTGAAAAGATCTTGGCCCCACGAACTTGATCGAACAGATCATTTATTCTTGGTAAGGGGCATTTGTTCTTAATAGTCATTTTGTTCAGTTGTCTATAATCGATACATAGTGTTAGAGTACCATCTTTATTTTTCACAAAGAGGACTGGTGCCCCCATGGTAAGACACTCGGTTTGATATACTCTTTGTCCAACAATTCCTATAATTGTATTTTTAAATCTATCAGTTTTGGAAGACTCATTCGGTAGGGTGCTTTTGAGATAGGGGTTGAACCGGGTAGTAGGTCTATGGAGAAGTCTATTTCCCTTCTAGGAGGTAATTCTGGTATCTCATCCACAAACATATCTC
>JZKD02S2042543.1:21316-46626 GCA_000966675.3 Picea glauca
ATATAGGTCATTGTCTAACTCTATATCTAGACCTATATTGTTGTCTAGGTCATGGTCTACGTCAAGCTATAGGTCAAAGTATAAATATATCTATAGTGCGATTTCATGGTATAGGTCATTTTCTAGGTATATGTGATGATATAAATCATGGTCATCATATAAGTGTAGGTCATGCTCTAGGTCTTGCCATGTCTAGGTCTTGCTATGTCTAGGTTTAGGTTTTTTCTAGGTCTNGAGAGAGAAAGAGGTGGTATATGTAGGATCAAAATATAGGAGATATAATGGGAGGGAGGAGGGGGTAGAGAGAGAATGTGAGTGTGAGAGGGGGGGAAGATCAATAAACAGAGAGGGATTGGATAAGGAGAGGTTGAGTGTGTTAAAGAGAGTGAGAGGGATATGAAGAGAGCGGTTAGAGAGAGAGTGAGAGGAAGGGGGAGAGACATAGTGGGGAGGGGTAGATGTATGAGATAGAGAGAGGATATAAAGTGTGAGGGAGGGGGGGAGAGAGAGGGATGGAGGAAAGCGGTGATGCAGCCCCCATACCCTCCTAGGGTTCTAGGACTTCCCGATCTAGGATATTCTAAATGCAGAGTCGAATCGACTCCCCAAGTTCCTCTTTGAACCCAAATCAAATATACACAATTATTCTTTTCCTTCTATGTGCAGGTCTGTCATACCCACAAGCTAATTTCTACATGCTCTCAAAACACTAGTTCAGGCATAAGCCCCTTTTACGTTAGCCCCTCCTTCATACGACCCTGGGTCGTTTCCTTGTGTTAATGTGAAATTGTTGGTGAAGACAAGAGAGGTTTCAAACCAACCCACTTTTCTCCCTGCAATCCTTCTTGTGCCACCACGTATCCATTTACAAATACCGTGGTTCCAATTGCAGCCCGGTCTAGAATAATTATCCTCTGCGCAAGTTCTAGCTCCATAATTCTTATCGTCCATCGATCTCCATTGCTTTCATGCTGCCTGCGATCAATGACTGCTATCGAATCTCCTTCCCTATATCCTATGCATGATCTCTGATCACTGTGATATGTCGCCACGTAACTCCCCTCTAGATCAACAGTTGTCATTGATTTTGTCTTTCGGGCTTTGTGAGTTTCAATTTTCAAACTTCACTCTAGTCTATATGGAAATATCCTAAAGTTGAAGATCTGATTCCATCTCACTCCTTGAATCTACTATCAGGATCTCCTTCGTGAGTCTAGCCTTTGGGAATCTCGATTCTCAACTTACACAAGCTCCCTTTTGCTAAGCTCCCTCTTCACATGTGACCCTGGACAAAATCCTCACATGGCAACGTGACTTCCTGTTAAATATCACACACCTCCAATCCCCAAAATGTTGTGGGACCGTCGATCTCCCGATATTTATGATACCTTTGGGTTGACGTCTCAGATCTGTCCTCTCCAAATGTGACATCCCCAAAAATAAAATAATTTTGAAATTTAAATTTGCTGGAAATTCATTCCATTTTTAGTAAATTTGAATTTGGAATTTTTTTTCCATTTATGGCAATTTCATATTTCGAATTTAATAATTGTAATTAATTATTATGACTGTTGGGTAGGGATTTGATTTGACCAAACTAACTAGTTGACTATGACACTTGTATGAAAACATAATATTTTATATTGATTGCAAGAGGACAAATGGAACAACCATGTTAAAATCAGTTTCCCATGACTCCATGAGTGGGGAACATGTTGGAAACACCTCTGGGTTGATTATTACAAGTGGAAAATCAGGGATTTGGCCACTAGCAGCCCCTGAAAATTAGGGATTTAGAAAGATGCAAAAATCCCCAAGGGAGGGAAAAAAGACCTGGGCAAAGAGACTTGGTTTGATAAATAGCATATGGGAGGAGGTAGGACGCTGCCAAGTATGTTGGAAAAGAGACTAATGATTTTTTTCCTTTGCTATTATGAACACTATGGAATGAGTGTGAAGCAAGAGGAATGGGACGGAACTAAAGGACATTGCAGAGGAAGAGTTTCCAAGTTCGCCCTCATGGGTTCATGGTCAGGCTAGGGGGTGAATTGGGGAAAGTGATTTTGATTACCCTATTCTACGGTTGGGAGGAACATGGTTGTTCCCTTTTCCTTCCCGCTAACTGGTTAAGATATGTCTCCTATCCCTCTCTGCGTGATTGACCTTATATCTGGTGTGATGTAATTATTAAAATTGTATCAAATTATTTCCCATTTTCTGTTGAATGATTTAGTCTCAGTTGTAGTGTGATTATTAAAACTGGTATGGATTTAATAATCCTGGGAGAAATCTACCCATATAAATTGATGTATTTCTGCAAGTCTTTATAACTTGTAAATCACCATTTTTTCTACGAGAACTTATATACAGAGTTCATTGTTTTTTAATTACAAACCTATGAATTTGAAAGAAAACAAGATCAAGTCAAGTATATATACACCTACATTCTTATGTATTATCACTAGAACTAAAAATGTATGCTTTAAAAATGAAAACATGTATTTATCAAACCCTAGTTTACGCATCTTAAATTTGAAAGTGCAAACTATTACTAACAAGATAGATTTACCCCACACAGTAAAAACGTCTAAAGAGAATAGTCACGAACATATATTCGTAAGTATGTTCATAACAATTTATATAAATGTATGTAAATAAGTAAATAACCACAGGTCATATCTTAATACTCGACTCGGATAAACCTGTCCCTAAATTCTTTCAGCAGTAAAGAAAATAGGAATATTTTATATCCATGAAGATAATACGATACACTTGAGTGAAAGAAAGAAAATTTCATTTTAAGAAAACTGTCCTTCAATTTATAGATAATACCTCCAAAACCTTTATAACTATAATTTTTGAATCATACAGAGATTTAAAGAAAAATACTGAAGAGGCAACCTTAAAGACCAAGTGTCGGTCTAAGATACATACGAACAGTGAAATGAGTTGTTTGATACAAAAACATTTACAGTGTTCAGTTCAACGGAAAAGAAATTTCCGTAGGAAAAACCTTCGAATTATCATTATTCTTGACTGTTGAACCTAAACTCAAGGTTACAGAAACTTTCCCTCTTTCCAAACCACTGTGGAAACCAAGCTCCTTATCGAACACCTACAAATCAAAATTGATAACCCTATTTTGTTGGGTCTCCTGAGTGGTTAACAGTAAAGGAGCTCGAATACCTTTTTATCAAAGACGAAGAGGAGGATCTGAAATATTTGACTGTACAAAGGCCTGAAAGAGTTATCAATTCTGAGAATTAATAATGTTCACAGGAAGTAATAAAATACCAACAGATAATTACTATTAATGAAATATATCAGAGAGTACTTAACTTCTGATTTGGTGGCCTTGTCCTTTTTGTTCCTTGTCGATTGTCTCTTGGATGGACATCCAGGCCATGGGAGAAGTGCGTAAAAAGGCTTCGATAGGTCCTCGCATCAAAAAAAATTTCCATTAGTGATTATACCAGTACTGTGAACGAAATTTTTTTTATAACAAAACTAAAATACAGTTACAATAAACAATAGATTTAACATAGCAGTTTAGATGATGGTATTGTCTTCTGTATTAAACAAACAAGTATATCGAGTTGTGCAGAAGGCCAGTTTAGAATCAAGATATTACCCCAAACTTTGAATCTCTGCAACCCTCCCCAAAGCAAGACTATAGAAAGTAATGTGAGAAAATAGTCAACACAGGGCGTGACAGGGTCAGAACCCTACGAGGTTACCTCACAACACTTGGCACTACCAATACAAGAAAAAACTATAGGCACAGACTCTTATTTGATAGAAGCATTACCCTTATAAAAATTACTCACTGAAACTTTTATTCAAAAGACATATGTCGTAAGGTTTATTCCGGGAATTGGGCGTGAGTATCTCTAAGTAGTATTGGCTTTTCTTTACCCAATAAGTAATGACTATGTCTTCATTGAAAATGGAACTAAGGGACCGAATGGAATGCAAAATAGAAGGATGCAACCATCGCAAAGGAAAGGCTGGGAGTAAAGGAGTTGCCATGCACAAGTACCCTAACCCTTTTAACACAAGAACAAAAACCCACATATATTTTGATCCTAGTCTCGTCCTGTAACCATTGGCTAAGAGCATGAAGTAGAGTGATCTTGGGCAATATTGGACACCCTAAGCTATTTTACAAGGGGGATAAACTGACGAATATCTGAGCTTTGAGAGCGAGGAGATAGAGTGATAAGGACTGCCCCATTCTCGGTACATTGAAAAGAAATACACGAAAAAAATCGGTGAACAAACTGAAAGTAAAAAGGGACCTTCACCGATTGGAAACAACAGACCTATACGTCTCTGGTTTTAAATTGCATAACATATTCATAATAAGAAATAAAATCTTACCAGGTAAATGGGTCAGGTTGACTGGAAGGGTTGAACAACGACCTCAAGTGCACATTTTCTCCTCACCCAAAAGAGCCACCGTAGATCCGATATGGTTATCTGAAGAAGTCACAATGATGAGGAAGAGCTCACCCAAATATAAGTGAAGAGTTTACAACAAGAGTAAATGCCAAGGGACATTGGGCCACGTGCTCGAATAGAGTTGGCACATTGGGAGTAGGGAAGGCTAGGTGGAGACTCATCAAGACTGGTGCGAGCAGGACCCTCATTAAACACAGGCACAAAGCCTTAACTCTTTTTGACAGATACTTTCCTTCCCTTACCAACCAAGATACAAAATTAATGACAGTCATATCGCGTCCGACCAGTTGTAAGCGTTTTCGGTCACAAAACTAACTCATTTAGTTTTCTTACCCTTCCCTCTTCTCTATCAATGGAATGACCCTTTAATTACGAATTAGTTACATAGGACTTGTGTGGTAGACTTGTCTGGTTTTAAAACCTTAATTCAGATGACTACAAACGTATGACCACGCCTGAGCCTTAAGGGAAATTTGTCTCAACAAATCGGTCTTTGACAAATTAATACCACTAACTATGACTTGATACAAGTCACACCAAAATATTAACTCTCAACATTTTCATAGCTTGACGGGTATTCTTTACGATAGAGAAATGTTATACACTTGCACGCAACATGAAAATACTTTTGTTTTAAGGAGTTTGGGATTTGGGATTCGAATCCTAATAAACATAGTATGCAAGTTAATATAGGTATAAGTAGTATTAAGATTTATAAAGAAATATATGTGTTGAAAGGTATTGTAACCTTTTGACATCCCAGCTTATAAAGTATGAAGTAGGTTTTAACAGATTATTGTCCTCATATAATAGATAGAAATTCGGTCTATAATGAAGGTAAACTTTAACATCATGTTCTACAACTTTTGTTAATGAGAAGCTGGAGGTTAATGTGCCAAAAGAAAAACACACACAATTTTTTTTTTTTTATCTCGATTAGAGGTACTTTACAACATTGGGCCTTGAATAGGGCCACATTAACGCTTTGACATATATATTTTACTTATGCAAAACTAATAAAAACTTCTTTGTTACAAACATAATACTTTTATGTTTCGTGTTAATCATGGAAGCTCAGAATGATGCATAAATCAGGATGGAAGGAAATCCAGAACAGGGACCTCATGGAGACCCAAAGAAGAATAATGACAAAATATCTCCTATGAAAGTACTGGAAACAATGAGGAATCTTATTGTTGAGCTGCAGGTTTTCAAAGTAGACAATGAGAAATTGAAGAAGTCACAACAAGAACAGTAAGAGATAAATGAAGTCCTGCTACGCAACAAAGTGACCAAGAAAATCCCAAAGGATGATAACCACGACGAAGAGGTCAGCAAAAGGGCCTCCAAGAATGTTGGGCCAGAAATAGAAAAATTAGACCATTCCTTGAAAGGAATACCTTCAAACGAAGACAAAACTAAAACAGACAGAAAAATAAAACAAGTGGACAACCTTGAAGGAGAATTTTAAAAAATTAAACCAACCACCTTTGATGGAGAATCCAGGACAGGGGATGAGGCTGAGGCATGGTTGCTGGACATCAAAAAATACTTTCAAATCTACAACTATTCCAACAATATGAAGGTCAGAATGGCCATCTACAATCTGAAAGGGAAGGCCATCATTTGGTGGCAAGACCTAAAAATGGCCAAGGGCCTGAAGGAGAAATAGTTAGAATGGTGTGGCTTTAAGAAGTATTTCAAAAAAACAGTACCTTTCAAAAAGCTATTATGAAAGGAAAACGAAAGAATTCTATGAGCTACAACTTAGACATATGTCGATGGAGGACCTTATAAATAAATTCCTAGAGCTTCTAAGGTTCATACCATACATCCAGGAGGATAAGGTAAAAATCCATTGATTCTTAAGTTGTTTACCGCAGTACTACAGGGACATAATTGAGTTCGACAAACCCAAATACTTGAGTGAAGTATTCAGGAAAGCACGAATGTGCTATGACCAATACAAATAGCGAGTAGAGTTTCCCAAATCCTGGAAGGATAAGAAACAAGATCGAATGAACCAGCGGAAGAAGGGATACCAGCCAGCTCGGTATCGAAAAGCTGCAAAAAGCTTTCTAAGAAAGGATTTTCACTCCATCCATCCGAATACGCAAGGCGACGGAAAGACGGTAAATATGGGAACAAAAAAGTTTGGGGACAGCTCCCATGAGCCACTAAAGTGTTGGGAATGTGGAGAATCTCATCTAAGGAGGAATTGTCCACATTTAATTTCAACAAACAGAATTGGTGTTCATAATTTGCAGGAGACCTCGACAGTGGGAGACATGGGAAGAAGCCTGCATAGAATAAATGTAGTGATAGATGGTCGACAAGCTGACCACCAGTCCTCAGTGGTAGAGATCAAAGGTAAAATCAATGACACACAAATTTATGTTTTAATTGACCCTGGAGCTATGTTAAGTTATATTACCCCTGATGTAGTAGAGTCAAATAAACTTAAGAAACTGAAGCACACAAAATCATGGCTTGTACAACTAGCAACAGGTACTAAAAGGAAAGTAGATGACTTTATTTCTTATTTTGAGTTCAACTTAGATGGTCAAAATATAAGGACCAATATGAACACCCTACCACTAGGATCTTACGATATGATTATCGGTATCGATTGGTTGGAACAACACAAAGAAGTACTAGACTGTTATACAAAGGTACTTAGCTATAAAGATGATTTTGGAACTGTTAGAACAACCCAAGGTATACCAAAACCTGTATCAATACGACAATTTTCAACGATGCAACTCAAGAAATGCAATAGAAAGGGATGTCAAGTTTATGCCATCCAAGTGACAAATCTACTAGAAAAAGAAGATAAGCCAAAGTTAGAAGACTTTGTTGTCCTACTTGAATTTAGAGATATGTTTGTGGATGAGATACCAGAATTACCTCCTAGAAGGGAAATAGACTTCTCCATAGACCTACTACCCGGTTCAACCCCTATCTCAAAAGCACCCTACCGAATGAGTCTTCCAAAACTGATAGATTTAAAAATACAATTATAGGAATTGTTGGACAAAGAGTATATCAAACCGAGTGTCTTACCATGGGGGCACCAGTCCTCTTTGTGAAAAATAAAGATGGTACTCTAACACTATGTATCGATTATAGACAACTGAACAAAATGACTATTAAGAACAAATGCCCCTTACCAAGAATAAATGATCTGTTCGATCAAGTTCGTGGGGCCAAGATCTTTTCAAAGTTGGATTTACGATACGGTTATAATCAAGTTAGGATAAAGGACGAGGACATAAACAAAACAACTTTTCGAACAAGATATGGAAACTACGATTTTGTAGTCATACCTTTCGGACTCACTAACGCACCAGCAAGATTTATGTGCTTGATGAACAACATTTTCAGTGAGTACTTAGACAAGTTTGTAGTAGTATTTATCGATGATATTCTGGTCTATTCTAAAATGGAGGAGGAACATGATGAACACTTAAGAATAGTTCTGCAAACATTAAGGAAACACAAACTATACGCAAAATTCAACAAATGTGACTTTTATCAAAAAAAAAAATACAATATTTAGGGCATGTCATTTCCTCATAAGGTATTTTCATAGACCGAAAAAATATAAAAGCCATTATGGAATGGCTAGTACCTAATCATGTGGCAGATATCTGGTCATTCATGGGAATCACCGGAGATTATCACAGATTTATAGAAGGGTTTTCCGATAGCCTACCCTATCACGTCATTACAAAAGAAAGGGACCAAGTTTAACTGGTCAGAGAAGTGTCAAGACAGTTTTAACAAACTAAAGGAATTATTGACGAATGTACCCATATTTAAGGTAGCAGACCCAGATAATGATTTCACCATATGTGTTGATGCAAGTAAAGAAGGACTAGGTGGTGTCCTAACTCAGGAAGGACACATTATTTGTTATGAGTCCCAGAAATTAAAAGAACACGAGCGAAATTATGTCACTCATGACTTAGAATTGGCAGCGGTAATACACACCTTAAAAATGTGGTGACACTACATAATGGAAAAAAAATTCTACTATTGATGGATAATAGAGGGGTGAAATATTTGTTTAACCAACCAGATCTTAATGAAAGACAAGAAAGATGGCTAGCCTTTTTGAGCGAATTTGACTTCGAGGTCAGACATATCAAGGGCAAGTAAAATAAAGTAGCTGACACTTTAAACAGAAGAGTCCATGGGTTATTTGAGATAAATATCAGCAAGGAAGAAAGTGATCTGGAACAAAGGATAAGGAAAACAAGTATTAATGACAGAAATTACACTAAGATGATGGCAGAATTTCAAAATAGTATCACAAACTTAGATAAACCAGATCTAAGTATCGACAAGAAGGGACTATTATGATTTAAAAAAAGACTTTACATAACATATTCAACAGAGTTAAAATCAACAGTTTTAGACGAAGTACATAAGAAACCGTATTTTGGCCATCCAGGTTACCAGAAAACAATAACAACACTTAGAAAATTATTTTACTAGCCTAATATGAAGGGCGAAACAATAGAGTTCTTGGCTAGGTGCCAAGATTGTCAACAAGTTAAGGTTGAGCACCAGCACCTAGTTGGCCTATTACAACCATTACCAGTACCATAATGGAAATGGGAGACTATATCACTAGACTTTATAACAGTTTTGCCTAAAACTCAGAAACAGAATGATTCTATCATGGTTGTAATCAATAAACTCAGTAAGTCTGCACACTTTATTCCTGTAAAGTCTACTTTTAAAGATATAAACATTGCTGAAATATTCATGAAAGAAATTTTTAGACTGCATGGTATTCCTAAAAAGGTGATTTCAGATAGAGACGTAAAATGTACATCCGCTTTTTGGAAGGAATTGTTTGCAGGGCTAAACACTAACTTGAATTTCAGTACGAGCTATCATCCACAAACGGATGGACAAACCAAAAGGACAAACTAGATCATAGAGGATATGCTCCGCATGTACGTAAGAACAAAATCGAGCAAGTGGGAAGACCACTTTCCCTTGGTAGAATTTGCATACAACAATGGGTACCAAACTTCAGCTAAGTTGATCCCTTTTGAAATACTGTACGACATAAAGTGTATGACTCCAATTAGTTGGGATAACCTAACTGACAGACTCATGGTTGGACCAGAAATGCTCGAAGAAATGGAAAACATGGTAAGAAAGGTACAACAGAACTTGAAAGAAGCACAGGATAGACAGAAGAGCTATGCAGATCATAAAAGAAGACACTTGGAATTTCAAGTGGGAGACCATGCTTATTTAAAGGTCAAAGACCGAAAAATCTCATTGAAGTTAGGGAACTGTGCCAAGCTAGCACCCAAGTTTTGTCGGCCCTTCGAGATACTATATCGAATTGGACCCATAGCATATCAACTTGCACTTCTATCTAATCTAAGAATTCATAATGTATTTCACGTTTCTTTGTTGAAAAAGTATATTCATGACCCTACTCATATGATTGATTGGAACTTTGATGCAGGCGAGGGTACTCCTACACCTCAGACTCACCCGCTCACAGGATCGCTCTGTTCCTCTCCCTTCGAGCTGAAGTGACTCCTTAGATTCCCTGCTAGAATCGCTGTTGTGAAAATCCTAGTCCACAGGTCCTTCTCATTCACCTGCATGGCCTCTGCAACTAACTGTGGGTATCCCCGATTCATTATCGAGGTTCATGTTTTTTCCCTTCCTGTTGTCGAGAGTCACTATACTCTCCAACTCCCGATCTCCGATGAGCTCCTTTGCCAACCTTGGCCCCTCTGGCTATGCCCTGTGGTCCATACGACCATTCTCCATGAGACCACAGCCTCACCTTCCTGTCGGAGTTTCAAGCATAAAAAACCTAATGCGCCTTAGGCACTATCCCCTCCGACCTATACGATGGTCCATGTGGCCTCTACTCGTGACCATAGTCAAACCTCTCGTCAGGGTTTCGGGGTTCGCGGATTCAAAATGCAACGTTCCACGTCCACAAATTTCCCAATATGCCTCCCGATCACTGACAGCTGGCCTCCACTAACCCCCTGTTGTGGCCCACACGCCTTATCGGGAAATCACGTTTCACGATTCCGCAATGCACGAAACTCTCGCTCCTGGGATCTCCGATATCTCGATTCCCGATTGACTCCAAACACCGAGGGGTTGACTTCCCTGTCGGCTCTCCTTAACAGTGCTCGATCGCTGCCATGTGTCCCTTCAACGGACGATCCTGATTACGTCGGGATTTTGAGACTTCTCCTGTCCCGTTTCTCTTGTCCTCGGGAACTCCGATTTCCCGATGTATTTAACGTCGATGGTGCTTGATATCTGACACCTGTCCCTCCGATGGACAGTCTAGATCTTATCGTTGTTTCGAGGCTTTCGAGACCCCGGTTCTCATGATCTCGAGAACTCTGATTTCCCTATGGCCAAGATACCGACTGCTATCCCTCATGCAACTTCTGCCAATCCAATGGATGACGAGACTTCCACTTCTAATCTGATCGCTCAGATATTCTCTTCTGTGTGCTCCTCCTCCTGAGGCTAAACCGTGTGCTACTTCTCCCGATCAAATGGATGACAGGATTTCTCTCATGGGATCTGACGGTTGTCGGTCCTCTTATTTCTATGGGATCCTTCTGAGCTCATCCTGGACATGGAAATCCAACAGTCCATATCTATTTTATCCGCCTGATCCAACGGCTCCTGTTTCTCCCTCTTGAGAGTCTAATATTTCTTCCCAGACTTGGAAGAATTCTATGCTCCCAAAGACCTCGACCTTTGCTTCCTTTCTGCCCTGCGAACCCCTCAACTTGAGTCTCTCCTGTGCGTATGAAAATGATATCCTTCCAGAGCTTCTGCCCTTTGAATGCTCACATGATTCTTTGGCTCCTGCACTCCTGCAGAGTCTTCACTCGCAAAGCGCTATCTGTCCTGAGCTTCCACGAACACTCAGACCCCTTGGGGGATTTGATCCTTCTTCTCCCTCAAATGGAGAATATCAATGCCTTCCTGGCTTTCTCCTCAAGCAACCTCCTTGTTGAGTCTTTCTGGTTATTCAGCAACCCAATACAGGTCCCTCAGTGGACTCTGCTTTCTGCTTCAGAACTCCAAGAGTTCTTTCCTCCTGTGCCTACCTGCACACTTACTCAATGCCCTCCTGGCGGAGTCTCTTTCCTCAGAACGCTCAACAGTCCTGGGTTTCTTCCGCGCAGCCTATGCACTCGCTCGATGCCCTTCTAGAAGAGCTTCTCAGAATCCTCGGCGATTCTGGTCTTCCTCAAACTATCAATGAAGTTCTTCCCCAACGCAACCCGTGCATATGCTCAATGCCCACTTGGCAGAGCTCCTATAGGACCTTCAGCAAGTTCTGTCTGTGACTATGTCTCAGCTACACAGCCTTGCCTCCAAGGTGTTCAACAAACTTGCGGTTTTCCTCCTGAGTTGATGACTTCAGTCTGTGCCTCAGCACGTCTCTGTCTGACTCCTCGCGAGTTCAGAAGTGCAACCTCTGTGCACGGCCATCAGAACCTCAACGTTCTGTCACACCCTCCTAGTGTGAAGCCTCAAAGACATTCAACCTGAAATCAAACGAACCCCTACAGAATGCACCCATATAACATATACATTCACAGCATAAACAAGGAACACACACCGACATGCATATATGACAGAATAATGCAGGAAAAACTGCTCTGTATTAATAATGGAAAATGCCTGTATATTTTACAAGGTGTTTCTGAGCTCTCTCTCTCTGGCTCTTCTCTTCTACTCTACATGCATACTTGACTAACTCAAAATGAGATCTCAAAATCTCTTTTACCTAAGGGGCTCATCGAGCGCTTCCCTCCAGGATTTACCTACCCTATTCAATTACATTCAATGGGCTGTCTAGTCCAGAATCGGATCTAGATCTCAGCCACACATATTAAATGCCTATCTTATCTATAGCCTGTGCAAAGGCATTGCTTCTTTGGCTCACCAGCCTAAACATATTTAATTACATTCATTTCAAATTCAAATGAGGCTGCACCTTCCTTTTAGCATATGAATGCATTCATGCTGACGTGGCTGGCTGGTTGGCTGGTTGATATGGAGAGATGCTCCTGCATCAAACTTGGTGTAGGTGGAACCCGAAGGCGAGTTCCAGGTGGAACCCCTGTGCATTCTGGATCGGAGAGAAATATCACTTTGGAACAGAGCCATCTCTCAGATAAAGGTGCAATGGAAGCACTTTAGTCTCGAGGAGGCCATTTGGGAGTTGGAGGGAGATTTGCAGAAATCTCATCCAATCTTGTTCCAAGAAAGGAATGAACAATGTAGACAGTGTTTTACTGAAGGGGGAAAGGATGTGACATCCTCAAAAATAAAATATTTTTGAAATTTAAATTTGTTGGAAATTCATTCCATTTTTAGTAAATTTGAATTTGGAATATTTTTTCCATTTATGGCAATTTCAAATTTAATAATTGTAATTAATTATTATGACTGTTGGGCAGGGATTTGATTTGACCCAACTAACTAGTTGACTATGACACTTGTATAGAAGCATAATATTTTATATTGATTGTAGGAGGAAAAATGGAACAACCATGTTAAAATTAGTTGACCATGACTCCATGAGTGGGGAACATGTTGGAAACACCTCTAGATTGATTATTACAAGTGGAAAATCATAGATTTGGCCACTAGTAGCCCCTGAAAATAAAGGATTTAGAAAGCTGCAAAAATCCCCAAGGGAGGGAAAAAAGACATGGGTAAAGAGACTTGGTTTGATAAATAACATATGGGAGGAGGCAGGACGCTGCCAAGTATGCTGGAAAAGAGACTAATGATTTTTTTCCTTTGTTGTTATGAACACTACGGAATGAGTGTCAAGCAAGAGGAATGGGATGGAATTGAAGGACATTGCGGAGGAAGAGTTTCCAAGTTCACCCTGATGGGTTCATGGTCAGGCTAGGGGGTGAATTGGGGAAAGTGATTTTGATTACCCTATTCTATAGTTGGGAGGAACGTGGTTGTTCCCTTTGTCTTCCTACTAACTTGTTCATATATGTCTCCTATCCCTCTCTCTGTGATTGACCTTATATCTGATGTGATGTATTTATTAAAATTGTATTGAATTATTTCCCATTTTTTGTTGAATGATTTAGTCTCAATTCTAGTGTGATTATTAAAAATGGTATGGATTTAATAATCCTGGGTGAAATCTGCCCATATAAATTGGTGTATTTCTTCAAGTCTTTATAAATTGTAAATCGTCATTTTTGCTGCGAGAACTTATACACAGAGTTCATTTTTTTTTTTAATTACAAACCTATGAATTCGAAAGAAAACAAGATCAAGTCAAGTATATATACACCTACATTCTTATGTATTATCACTAGAACTAAAACTGTATTCTTTAGRAATGACAACATGTATTTATCAAACCCTGGTTTGTGCATCTTGAATTTGAAAGTGCAAACTATTACCAGCAAAATAGATTTATCGYACACAGTAAAAACATCTAAAGAGAATAGTCACGAACATATATTCGTAAGTYTGTTCATATCGATTTATATAAATGTATGTAAATAAGTAAACWACCACAATTCATATCTTAATACTCGACTTGGATAAACCTGTCCCTAAATTMTWTYAGCAGTAAAGAAAATAAGAATATTTTAGATCCATCAAGATAATACAATACACCTGAGTGAAAGAAAGAAAATTTCTTTCGAAGAAAAYAATCCTTCAATTTATAGAYAATCTCTCCAAAACCTTTATAACTATAAGTTTTGAATCATACAGAGATTTAAAGAAAAATACTGAATCTACGGCCTTAAAGACCAAGTGCCAGTCTAAGATACAAACGAACAGTGAAACGAGTTGTTTGATACAAAAACCCTTACAGTGTTCAGTTCAACCGGAAAGAAATTTCTGTAAAAAAAGCCTCTGAATTATCATTATTCTTGATTGTCGAACCTAAATTCAAGGTTACATAATTTTTTCCTCTTTCCAAACTACTATGGAAACCAAGTTCCTTATCGAACCCCTACAAATCAAAATTGATAACCCTATTTTGTCGGGTCTCCTGAGTGGTTAACAGTAAAGGAACTCGAATACCTTTTTACGGAGGATGAAGAAGAGGCTCCAAAATCTTTGTGTTTACACAGGCCTGAAAGAGTTATCAATTTCTAGAATTAGTAATCTTGACAGAAAGTAATAGAATACCAACTGATAATTACTATTTATGAAATATATCAGAGAGTACTTAACTTATGATTTGGTGGCCTCGTCCTTTTTGTTCCTTGTCAATTGTCTCCTGGATGGAAATCCGGGACGTGGGAGAAATGCGTAACAAGGATTTGATGGGTCCTTGCATCAACAAAGCCCACCATTAGTGATTATACTAGTACTATGAATGAAAACAAAATTATAACAAAACAAAAATACAATTACAATAAACAACAGATTTAACATAGTAGTTTAGATGACGGTATTGTCTTCTGTATTAAACAAACAAGTATATCGAGTTTCGACAAAGACCAGTTTTGAATCAAGATATTACCCCAAACTTTGAATATCCACAACCCTCCCCAAAGCAAGACTATAGAAAGTAATGTGAGCAAACAGTCAACACAGGGCGTGACAGGGTCAGACCCCTACGAGGTCACCTCACAATAGTTGGCATTACCAATACAAGAAAAAACTACTGGCGCAGACTCTTATTCTATAGAAGCATTACCCTTATAAAAGTTACTCATTGAACCTTTTATTCAAAATACATATGTCGTAAGGTTTATTCCAGGAATTGGGGGCGAGTATCTCGAAGTAGTATTGGATTTTCTTTACCCAATAAGTAATGACTATGACTTCTTTGAAAATGGAACTAAGGGACCGAATGGAAATCCAAATAGAAGGATGCAAACAACGGAAAGGAAAGGCTAGGAGCAAAGGATTTGTCAGGCACAAGTACCCTAACCCTTTTAACACAAGAACAAAAATCCACATATATTTTGATCCTGGTCTCGTCCTGTAACCATCGGCTAAGTGCATGAAGTAGAGTGATCTCGGGAAATACTGGACACCCTAAGCTATTTTACCAGGGGGATAAAATGATGAATATTTGATCTTTAAGAGAAAGGAGATAGAGTGATAAGGCCTACCCCATTCTCGATACATCAAAAAGAAATACACGAAAAAAACCGGTGAACAAATTGAAAGTAAAAAGGGCCCTTCACCGATTGGAAACACCAGACCTATATGTCTCTGGTTTTAAATTGCATAAAAGATTCATAATAAGAAAGAAAATCTTACTAGGTAAATGGTTCAGGTCGACTAGAAGGGATGAACAACGACCTCCAGTGCACATTTTTCTCCTCACCCAAAAGAGCCACCATAGAGTCGATATGGTTATCTCGAGAAGTCACAATGACGAGGAAGAGCTCACCCAACTCTAAGTGAAGAGTGTACTGCAAGAGTAAATTTCAAAGGACACTGGGCCATGTGCTCAAACAAAGTTGGCACATTAGGAGTATGGAAGGCTAGGTGGAGATTCATCAAGACTGGTGTGAGCAGGACCCTCATTAAACACAGGCACAAAGCCTTAACTCTTTCTGATAGATACTTTCCTTCCCATACCAACCAAGATATGAAATTAATGGCAATCATATCGTGTCTGACCAATTGTAAGCGTTTCGGTTGCAAAACTAACTCGTTCAATTAGCTTACCCTTCCCTCTTCTCTATCGATGGAATGACCCTTTAATTATGAGCTAGTTGCATAGGAATTTTGCGTTAGACTTATCTGATTTTAAAACCTTAAGTTGGATGACTACAAACATATGACCACGCCTAATCCTTAAGGGGAATTCGTTTCAACGAATGGTTCTTTGAAAAATTAATACCACTAAATATGACTTGATACGAGTCACACCAAAATCTTAACTCTCAACGTTTGCATAGCTTGATGGGTATGATTTATGATAGAGCAACGTTATACACTTGTGCACAACATGAAAATCATTTTGTTTTAAAGAGATTGGGATTCAAATCCTAACAAACATCATATGCAAGTTAATATAGGTATAAGTAGTATTAAGATTTATAAAGAAATATATGTGTTGAAAGGTAGTGTAACCTTTTGAAATCCCACCTTATAAAGTATGAAGTAGCTTTTAACAGAGTATTGTCCTCATATAACAGATAGAACATCGGTCTATAATGTAGGTAAACTTTAACATCCTGTTCTACAACTTTTATTAACGAGAAGCTGGAGGTTAATGTGACAAAAGAAAAACACAAAAATAAAATAAAATAAAATAAAATAATGTCAATTAGAGGTACATTACACCAAATATACAGACCATATCTCTTTGTGATTCTGGACTTCAGGTATTTGAAGTCTCAAAATCTCGTCCCTGCTGACTGGGTATCTCTTGGAGTGGAATATCTGCCAACACGTATCCTCTGAGATCAACGGTTGTGCTCCTGCTTCTGGAATTTGACCTGCTTAACCAAATCAACGGTCCTAAGACTACTTCCTTGATCAACGACTAAGATTTTCTTTGGGTCTTCATACCTTTTCAACTCTTCTTTCTTCCATAGTTCTAGATCTTGCACCGCGTGTCCTCCTTTGCATCGACAACTCTCGTCATTTCTGGTACTTCGACTTTCAGTGTTCTCAAATCTCAACAACCACAAACCTCCAGAGTGAATCCTTCTAGAGTTTCAGAACTCTTCACACCTGTCCTCCATTGATCCAACGATTCTTCACTGGTTGTCTAATGAAGTGAATCTATATCCTCCACATGTTCCTTTGTACATCCACGATCTGCATTCTTCCTTTGGGATCAATGGCCCTTAGTCATTTTGACCTTCGATACTTTAGAACATTCCGAAATTTCTTTCCACAAAAACCATGGAGTGAAATTATTTGAATTCCATCATTTGGTAACACCTGTCCTATCCCAGATTAACGACTATCATTCACTTTGGTTGTTTGAGCTTCGACGATCTTAAACATTTCTTCTTCACTTTCTCTTAGAGTTCACGAGATATTGCCATGTGTCCTCCTAGATCTAATGATGCAAATTTTCTTTGGCTCTTTGGGATTTGATGATCTCAGTTCTCAACTAAAACCTTACAACAAATTACCCGGAGCTCATGATTTGTTAACAAGTGTCCCCCTGCAGATCGACGAATCTCGGCTCTTCAGCTCTTTGGGCTTCAGATGTTTCAATGCTTGGAGTGTCTTCTCCAAAAACACATGATCTCTTGATGTGTGTCTCCCCTTTGATATGATGGCCTTTATCCACTTCAAATATTTGGGCTTTGGGAGTTTCAACTCCTATGCACTTGGTTCTCTCGAATACTTTCACCTGAAAACTTAGATCTTGCACCACCTACTTCCTTTGATGATGGACGGTTCATACTCGCTTAGGGTCTTCGGGACTTTGAATAGTCTAATCTCTTTAGTTTACACAACGTTAAGGCTCGTGCACTTTCATCTGGATCCAATGGCTGTTGACCCTCTATACTAAGATCCAATTGATGGGATCTGTTCTCTTCTCCTATGCCATCCTTGTTCTCTAGGCACTGATCCAACGAACCATGTTTCTCCTTACAACCAATATGATGGTTAATGTTGCTACTTCTCCTAAGCTTCAGACTTCTCCTGACTTGGAATATTTCGTCAGTCTTCAAAGGTTTTCGGCCTTTGAACTTTCTCCCGTGAACTCGACTATCTTGGGTCTCGCATACGCTTTTGAGAGCGTTATCTCTTCTGAGAATTAGGACTTAGAGTAAGTAATTCACCCACGCACTCCTTGTGTTATTCCTTTTTATATTGATCTCCTCAAATATTTAAATCTCCCACCCACTCCTTCTCTCCCTCCTGGTGTTCTTGCACTCCTTCTTTAAAAGAAATTCTTCTCACCCTCCTGGAATTCTCCTTGCTCGATACACACTTTGAAGAGCTCTTCCTTATAGAGTGTTCAGTAACTCTATCTCTCTGTTCCTTCTCTACATAGATTCCTCCTCTAAGGTATTCAGTAACCTTGAGGTTCTTCCTTGAGTTCTTATCACTCTGGTGCACCCTCCTAGCACATTCTTTCCTAACTCTGCAGTGTTCATATGTGCATTCCTTACGCTGACTACAAAACTTCAAATGTTCTAATGTGCACTCCTTGCATAGCCTAAAGAAAACAAAATGATACTTCAAACTCAAACAAATATAAAGAAATTTATCTTCTGACTATAGATGAAACCTATCATACATCTACAACACATTAACACTAAGATAACATTCACAGAATATAGATAATTCATAAACACGTCGTGTGCAGGAAAAACAGTTTTTCTTCATATTAAGATGAATGTTTATTTACAAATGTCTACATAGAATAGACTACGAGAGAGTCTCAGTTCTTTCTCCTATTCTAACTCTATCCTGAGTTATTCTTCTTCTAATACCTCTCTACACTCGATATCTCTCTCTCAAGTCTCCTAATTACAAAATAAGGGCTCTATGAGCTTATCCTCACCACCGCCTTAGTGCTATCGTTGTCTCATTTACGACACCATACTTATATGGATACATTCCATAAATGAATGTACAGACTTGACTACAATATGGACCTACTACAGGGAACCATTTAAGGCAACCCTAACCACTACCCGTACAAAGGTATGGCCTTTCATTTATCAGCCTTACAACATGCAAAAATTTGTATAGGATTATATTCAAAATTTAAAAATTGGAGGGTTAGTGTCTCTCCCTTTCTCCATTGTGCATCTGCATATTGGTGTACTGACGCATTTGCTAAGGTGGACCGATGCTCTTGCATCATACTCCACTACTGGGAAAATCATGAGCTCCTTCTCATGAGATCCTCTTCTCCTATGTTGAAATCCTATAGGATCCTAACTCTTCCTTGGAGTTCTCCTCCTCCTCTTCTTTGCGAATGTTGCTTCTTCTTCTTCTTCCCTGTTGCTGCTATGGCAGGCTCTCTTCTGTTCAGATTCTCTTTGTTGACTACTTCTTTCACTAACCTCAACATCAACCTTCTTATTTCCTCTATCGCCCTGTCCAGCTTCTCCAGTGGCTGGCTCTTCTTATGTAGTCTTCTCGGCTGCAACTCTTCCTTACTAGTGGGTAGATCATCTTGATCCCCAATATCATTTTCTTCTTCTTTGGTGGATTTATCTTGCCACCCAGTTGCAAAATTTAGTTTTGCAGTCTCCTCTTGATTGAATTTCTTCTCAGTCTCCTCCATTGACATGTTGGCCTCTTTTGTAAGATCCTCTTACATTGGTTCAAGTACAACTTCTTCCAGCTTCTCCTCTAGCTGGTATTCTCCTCCATATGCCTCCAACTTCACCTATCATATGTGAAATATTTTCACCATTAATCTTCTTTCTATTGATTCCAAATATTCATATAGTTCATCAAAATCCATGCTATCTATTTCTCTTTTTGCTACGGGCTCCAGTGTTGTAGTCATCTCTGTTTCAACTTCCTGGCTAAAACATTTGAGCCATTCTTTTGAATTCTCCTCTCCTTCGGCTGGGGTAGACATTAGTGTTTTCTCCATTTCTTCCTCTTCTCCTTGGGAAGCTTATAATATCTTCTCTTTCATCATGATACTCACCACTGGTTGTCCTTCTTCTGCAACACATTATTTGGCCTCAACTTGGATGTTTGGTAGGAATATCTGAATTCCCCCAATAATAAGAATTATACTCTGATCCTCCTCTTGGATAGTGGAAGTATTTAACTTCTCATCATATTCATTAAAATGGTATACAAATCCACATGAACCTTCACCTATCAACACTCCTTTCTAACATGAACTCTCAACAAATTATGTCAGACTCTCATGTTGTCTCATCTTTTCCCCCCTTCCCACCTGGAAATTTGGGACTTCTCTTCTACCCACCTGGCGGTTTATGAGATATTCATCTAATATCACCTCCTCCTCATCACTGAGGTGTCTCCCAACTTCTGGATCATAGATGTGAACCACTTCCTCTTCTTCTCCAAGGATTTTGACATACCTTGTCCACCTCTTTAACAGTTGTTGTTGTCCTCTAGCCAACAATCTCTTGACTCGCTACTTCACCTTCTTCTTCATGGGCCAGTCATATACACAATGTTCTTTAGCATCTCGCTGCATTTTTAATGTCATATTCTCCATCCTCTTTCTTATTTCAATGAGCTCCAGATCCATCTCTGGATTTCATTTCTTCTTGCATCCTTCTCTTTGACCACGCTCATGTCCTTCAATAGCCATTTCTACCTTCTAGATGCCCTCCTGGAAAGCCTATGGATTACTCTACATCTACGAGCATATCCATCTTCTATTAAAGCTCACCTGGCTATTTAAATTTTTGTTGTTGTGCTTGTGAAACAACCTCCTCACAGAGCATCAGTACCCTTATTTCTTCCTTTCACCTGTTATCTACAAGCAAATTTATATTTGTGATACCGCCTGATGTCATCAGGTTGTCTACTTTCACCATCTCTCTTATCTTCTATATGCAAGAAAAATAACATCCTCCCCCTCTTTCTCTTTCACTTGAAATCTATAGACAAAAATTCAAGCTCTGATACCACCTGATGTAGCCCCCCTACCCTCCCAGGGTTCTGCGACCTCCCAGTCTAGGATCTTTCTAAATACATATTTGAATCGACTCCCTGGGTTCCTCTTTTAACCCAAATGAAAAATACACAGGTCCTCTTTTACTTCTATGTGCAGGTCTGTCAGACCTGCGGGATAATTTTTGCGTGCTCCCAAAACACTAGCTCAGGCGTAAGCCCCTTTAGCATTATCCCTCCTTCATACGATCCTTGGTCGTCTCCTTGTGCAGGCAAGATCAATTTCAAAAAAATCCTTCTCGTGCTGCCACGTATCCATTTATGAATACCGTATTTCCAATTATGGCCCGCTCTAGAATAATTATCCTCTGTGCAAGTTCTAGCTCCACAAATTCTATCTCTCGGCTCTTCGGATCTTCAAGATTCAGATGTTTTAACCCTCTGTGCGCTTGTTCCTCTCGAAGCATCTTCACTCGAAACATACGATCTCTTGACGTGTGTCTCCCCTTTGATCTGACGACCTCTATACACTTTGTGTCTTCGGGGTTTGGGAGTTTCAACTCCTGTGCACTCAGTTCTCCTGGAATACTTTCACCCAAAAACTCAGATCTTGTGCCACCTGTTTCCTTTGATGATGGATGTTTCCTACTCTCTTCGGGTCTTCGAGAGTTTGACAAGTATGATATCCTAAGTGTATATAGTGTTAAGTCTCATTCAATTACTTACAGATCCAATGACTCTTGACCCTTTGCACTCAGATCGAATGGATGGGATCTGTTCTCCTCTCTTGTGCCATCCTTGTTTGCTAGGCACTGATCCAACGAACCAGGATTCTCCTTACAAGAAATCTGATGGTTACTATTTCTCCTCCTCCTGATATTTAGACTTCTCTCGAATTGGAAGATTTTTTCCATCTTCAAAGGTTTTTGGCCTTTGACCTTTCTCCCGTGAACCCAACTATCATGGGTCTCTCTTACGATTTTGAGAGAGTTATCTATTCTGATATTTAGGACTTAGAATAAGTCCATCACCCATGCACTCCTTCTATTATTCCTTCTAAGCTTGATCTCCTTGAAGATTTTAATTTCCCACATACTCCTTGTGTTTCCAGGTCTCTGTCAAACTCAGATCCGAAGGATTTATTGAAAATAAATTCTTCTCTTCCTCATGGAATTCTCCTTTGTAATGTCACCAAGGCCGAGCCCTGTTGTAAATCATGTCTACGAAGTATAAATCTTGCATTATGAATTGTAATTATGTTTTATAGGATGGTGAGCCAAGTTTATATAAGCTGGTGGGCTTATGTGTTATTAGGATAGAGAGCCTAAGTGTTAAGGCCGAGAGCCTACTTTTGTATATGTAATCATGCAGAACATTAATAAAAAATATAGACACCGCTGCATGTAGACTGACCATGATGAATGAGTGATGGGGGACTAATATTCCACATAACGAGTAATGGATTGGGGGATGGAAGGTTCGAAAGAGAGGCTAAGGTTGAGCCTAGGGGCTTAAGTCCTTGGGAATAATATTTTAATATTATTCCAAAATCCATGTGAAATACATGTTTTTTCCTAAGTTCCTAGAGAGGAATGCATGTTCATGGAGTGCATCCAGCTTCATGGGTGACAAGTGTCAACCTAGGAACATGCAGTTAAAAAACTGCAGAAGTTAGTCATGGAGGGGGTCGCTCCTCATTTGATCATCCTTTGCATCTGATTTGGGATACCCTCACGCAGCTCTGAGAACCAAAAATCGAGACATCTTCCTGATGACCAAAACATCATCCATCTGATTCTGTTATTGGTCTATGTCTTCCCTTGACATACCTATGCACTATTGAGAGAACTAGTCAGGAGGGAAAAGTCGACTACTGAGTTCAAGAACCCAGTCTATCCTCCATTGCTGAGATGAATCTATACCCGATTTGTTTGTATGTTGTTGTTTTCTGTTTTCTTGAGTGGGGTTGTGTTGTGGTTATCCTCACCATGTGGGAATTGAGTCGGAAGGGGCTAAAGAACTAGATTTTAAGGCCCTTATTTGAAGAGGTAGTCTGTCATGCCTGTGAGAAACTATTTCCAGGTGAAGGAGTCTATTAGGAAGTGGTATTATTCCAGAGAGAGTCTAGCACTAGATACGAAGCTCTAAGACTTCCTGATCTGGCCTATTTCCAAGACCCAGAGAGGGAGGTGAAGCACTGATGTACTTTGCTTGTGAAGGTGTATACTCCCGGGCGAAATAGGCATGTGGGGAATGAGAGTCCATGAGTAGTGGGAATAAGAAGGCATCCTAGGAAGAATCCTTCTGGTTATTCTATGCAATTTTCCCTGTAACCTCATCCTAGACTAGGATTCCTTCTCTTGGGTGGAGCTTAGTCCCAGCTCAGGGGTGACCCACTGTTGAGCATGATGAGTAGCATGGTCTAAGGCTGGGAGGTTCATGGAAGGCCTACACATAGTTGGTGTAATTACCATGGTTTCAAAGATAAGTATCAACTTATGTTTAATATTATGTTTTTCATGACTATGATGCTTATATGTATCATGTATTCTATTGTGCATATGAATTATTGTTAATGCCAGGGACTATTTATGTTAGAAATAATCTTGTGCTTACTCTGAGTTAAATAAGTTTAATTTGATTTAAATGCATGCTATTAATTAAGTATGAGAATGATGTTGTTCCACACAGTAGCATTTTCCCAACCAGTGGGATGATGGTCCGGGGGACGTTATAGTATGGTATCAGAGCCTGGTTTCAATGTTGATCCTGGATGGGCCGGATAAGTGGTCTTTGGACCAAGGTTTTGAGAAGGAAATTGTGTCTGGAAGACTAATTTCAGACCTCAGAATGTTTCTGAGTGTCAACGGGCTACTTGACCATGTTACAAAGCTCAGGAGGTGTAGTGGTATTATACAAATGCAGTCGGTGTGGTATATGGCCACAAGGAGAGAGAGAACTCCACACCAAAAGTGTTGGATCAAGTAGACGAAGGTTTAGAAGTAGGGTACCAAGTCATTGGCTGGAATTCCTTGAGAAATAGAGTTGGATGGTTAGAATTCTCTGTGGAGAAGTCGTGAAATCGTGAGGGTCGTAAGACGACCAAAATTTTGCAAGGTGGTTAGTGGATGGAGAAACTCGCCACGCTAGGATCTAGAATAAACGTGGGTCATTGATAGTGGTTGGTTTGAACCATTGGATCATTTCGTGGATTCAGGGATCATGAACTTGGAATGTAGGCCAAATTCTTGGTCACTCCAAGTCCCAAATCGCGAAAGAGATTAACAAGGGTAGAATCGGATGATGGAGCACTTCTAGGAAGAAGTTCTGAAATCCCGTGAGTCATCAGATCTATCCAACTAACAAGGAAGTTAGGGTTAAAGATCTTTGATAGGTGTAAGCATAGGAGAGATTTAGACCGTCGGATTAGGGGAGTCTCACACCCATTGATATCATAAATGAATTTCCATATCGAAATTCGAGGATTGAAACGATCAGATATTTGGAGTCGCTGCATCGTGAACTCCTAGTTCATGAAAACCAAAAATATTTTGGACCGTTAGATACAAATCATCGAGAATCGTTGGATCTCATACAAGAACTCATGTATCGAAATTCAGGGATTGAAGCAACAAGAGATTTGGAGTCACTGCATCGTGAACTCCCAGTTACCAAAAACCCAAAAACTTGAAATCCCTAAACGATCTACATCGTAGATCGTAGGAGAGGAATTTGACCATTGGATCAAATAGATGAATAGACCGTAATTATATAATTTCGGCAAATGAAATTTCAAGATGTGTAGATGCATGAAATCCTGATGCCCGAAACCTTGAAATGAAAAGTGAAAGTGGTGGGACCCTATGACATCACCGGTAGTGATGTGGACCTTCTTAAGGACACCATATGTCACTACCTTGGTTGGTGACAACTGTGTTGTGGGCCCAGGGGGAGAGAGGTCAAAAGTTTGGGAGTCAGGAGTTGGAGAGGAAAATGAGTGCGAGAACCTTCGAGACCAAAACCCTGAAGCCCTGAAATCCTGAAACCCAAAGTTTCGTTGGAGATCCTTGTAGCACCTAGCAGTTTAGCGTTTGATCATGGCCCATGGATGTATGGGTTGGGGACTAAGAAAACATGGGCTATCGTTGAAAATTGTAGAGCCAAACAAAGATCAAAAAATTCATGGAATCGAAATGTTATCTTATTCATGTTGGGTTATGAATGTTGTAGTTTTATTAAGAGTTTAAGGCCTGACAAACTTCTGTTGACTGCACGTT
>JZKD02S2042554.1:17721-29725 GCA_000966675.3 Picea glauca
GGAAATCATTCGACTCCATGGATTGCCAAGAAGTATAGTGTCGGACAGGGATACCAAATTCATAGGGCATTTTTGGAGGACGCTATGGAAGAAGCTAGGGACTAACTTGGCATTTGGTTTATCTTACCATCCGCAGATGGATGGGCAGACGGAAGTGGTCAACAAGAGCTTGGGAGACTTGTTGAGAAGCCTGGTGACAGAGCACCATAGCAGCTGGGACAACATATTGCCACAGGTGGAGTTTGCATACAACGATTCAGTGAATCGAAGTATCGGCAAAAGCCCATTTCAGATTGTGTATGGGACACAACCGAGGGGAGTTTCTAAACTCAGGGAGTCAGAACAGGCTGCGACTAACAATTCTAGTGCAGAGGAATTTGCTGAAGAAATGAAGGAACTTCACGATGAGGTGAAGCAACGACTGATAAACACAAATCAGGATTACAAGCGCAGAGAAGATCAACATCAGAGAAAACTTCAGTTTGAAGTTGTTGATCTTGTTCTGGAACACTTGAGGAAGGACAGGTTCCCAAGAGGAACATATAACAAACTAAAAATGAAGAAAATTGGGCCATGCAGGGTCCTAAAGAAATTCGGAGAGAACGCTTATGAAATTGAGTTGCCAGATGGCATCGGGATATCTCCGATATTTAATGTTTTGTATTTATACCCATACAGGGCTGGAGAAGCAGAGACTGGAACTGAGGAACCAGTGGTCCAGTGGTAGAAGCAATTACCAGTTGTAGAGAAGTTGTAGATGGAGTGCATACTGGACAAGCGAGTAGGAAAGAAGACCAGGCGAAAGTAGTATTTCGAGTACCCGGTCAAGTGGAAGAATAATCCAGTCAAAGATGCTAGCTGGAAAAGCGAAGAAGAGATACAGAAGCATGGAAAGACCGTGCAGGAGCTCATGGACAGGAGCCCATGAAAATTTTCAAGCCGAGGAGTATGATGCAGGAGCATCGCCAACTCATCAAGGAGCATTGCCCAAGACAAGCGAGCCAGCATGAAAGACAACGAACAGCTGGACAAGGCCAGCCAAAACTTTTTGAATTTTCATTCAAGAGATCCGCCAGTGTATAAATGAACCATTTATGGAAAGCAAATTTGTACATTATAGCGGACCTTGAGCCTTTAATCTCTCATCCTTAGGTAGATAAGGCATTTAATAGGTTTAATGCAGGTAGATAGGATTTTATTTTCCAGATTAGACAGTTTTAGAGTCTGAGAGGGAAAACGGATATAGACACCCTCGTTGTATCATTGTAACAGGAGCCAGTATTCAGGAGAGAAGAGCAAGCAGAGAAATCTGTGAAGAACACCCATGTAGAGAAGATTGAATAAATAGAATGAAGTTCTGTTTCAATTTCATGGTTGTTGTTGTTTTTCTGTGTTAATGTTTTGCTCATGAATGTTTGCTTTCTGGATGCACATTTGCTTGGTATATGCTATGCATGTGATTTCAGGGATTTAAACTGAAGTCTGAAAGGGAGAAGAGAATAAGTTTCAATTGTTTCTCTGTCTGAGCCGAGAGATTCCTGCATAGGGTGCAGTTGAATTCATCCGCAAGGAGTGCGTCGATAAGGGCTTGATAGTTAAACACTTATTCTTATTCAACCGAAGTCTCAGTTGTTAACTAGAGCAAAATAAGATAGAGGTTGCTGCTGCAGGAAGTGCGCAGAGTCAGAAGGATTTAACACTTGGGAAGTTGTTGAATGATTGCCGCAAGGTGTGCGCGCAAATACCTCTGACAGAATCAGAGTAAGAAAGCTCAGGAGGTACAACACCTTCTTGGTACAGCTGAAAGAGAGCCCAAGAGATTTAGGTCAAGGAAGATTCGAGCAGAGATTACAAACGCAAGTGTTGGAAAGTGGGTTCTGGAAGGAACTTTAGACTTCTGGAGAAATCCATGAGTAAAGGGAAGTGACGGTCAGGATTCGCAGAGGAGAGCAGTGAAAATCTCGTCAGCCGTCAGATCTTGGAAGGTTGCATAGGGTTTAAGCCTCGAAGGAGAAGAGGAGGAGTCACAGAGGGGCATCGGGATATTGGCATCATCGGGGTTTCATAAAGCTGAGAATCGAGACCTTGAAAGTCTCGAAATCCTGAGAATGGATCTCAACCGTAGATCTTGGCAGGACGCGTGTCCAAGGATTGTGAAGAGTTCGGGGTTCGGCATTTCAGAGTTCTCGTTGACAAGAGACTCACAACACAAGAATTTGCGAAAACCTGAATCGCGATATCCACGCAGTCGACGAGCTGAGTGGAGAACAGGTGTCAGGCTATCGGAGTTCGAGGTTTGGAAGGTCCCATGAACATCGACCATGGAAATCGCGAAAACTCGATACGCGATTTTTTGACAAGGTTAAGCCTAGAGTGGAGGACAGGTGGCATCAAAATTCAGGGATCGGAGGTCCCAGAGGTGTGAGTTCTACGTTGTTCGAACTCGCGAATTCTGAAATCTCGATAAGGGTGAAGGGCGTGGTCACGTGGACTGGCAGGTCACGTGCGAAAGGAGTAGTCGAAGGGCTAATGCCAGAGCTGGAGCGCCATCGGGAATCGGGAATCGGGAATTCATGAGGGGAGCAACTCTTGACAACGAAAAAATCGATTTCTCGACAGGGATATTCCTGACAGGAGACGAGGAAGGCGCGAAGTGGATATTCCATCGGGGTTCGTGGATTTGTGAGACCCAAATCCATGAGCGTAGAACTCACGATCAAGTGAGTTCTGATTTCCTGATTGAAGAAGGAGATCACCAAGAGAACCTGTGGGCATTGGGAACTTCCGACAGGGGGTTGAAGAGTATTTTGACTCTTTGGGCCTAGAAGAAGAAGGTCCTGGTTGAAGCGGCCGAGCTCAGAGAGGCAGGGGCTGTGTCACTAACTATGCCAACAAAATCACATCTATTAAAAATACATGTGAAAGGTTGAATATAACTAGAAAATGACTTGTGACTCTTTGTTTATTTACGCAGAGATAAGAAGACAATTATCAATCATAATATAAACAATGAAATGAACATTATATAAAACTCACAAGTACAGAATAAGAAAAGAAAAATAAGGTCTGAACAGTATCATGTGATAGAAGCTTATCATTCCATAATATATTCAAAGTTCTTATCACAAAAGGAGTACATATGGATCTTCAAATTTTCCTCCTTTACATTGTAGAAATGATGGTCTTAAATAGATTTACAATGCTTAACTCAGATCCTCCAAAAAGGGATCAAATACTACATATTTTCTTCTAATCTAATCTATTACGAAACTTTAGGAATTAGATCCTATTTTAAGGGATTAGAATCCCTATCAAAGTCTAGGTCTTCTGCTGCCATCTAGGATTTCCTTGATGAAGAAGAAGTCTTCTCAAATTGTCCTCAACAGCTAGGTCATGAGTCATCATCACCTTCGGAGCTGAAAAGGAAGTCAAACTTGATCAAACTTCCTTTGCATTAAAGACAAGCTAGTTCACAACACAGGGTAAAGGCAAAAGATTGCTAGTGCTACCAACTTCATCTAGGAGACTGACTTCAAACTAATGTATCAAAAATCTTTGAGAAACTAAACTGAAGTCTAGAAAGGCTGCTTCAAGTGTTGGACTTTCTTTGATTGAATGATGATCATGTGCCTTTAAATCTGGGATATTTTTCTTCAAATATGGAGCAGCCATGTTTCCTCTGCTTGACAGACTTTTCATGGCTAGGTTATCCATCTGGATGTTGAGGAGATTCAGTGTTACCTATTGAATTAGGATGAGATGTGGAATTTTTAACACAAGCATAACTATTGGAGATAATGATCCATCTTTTGAATCCAGTGACCATTCCCTAGAACTTTCAAAGAATTGCTAATCGAATTACATATATTTCCATATGTATAATAGTCAATATGAATTTCTTATGGAAATATGTTTTCTCAAAACTCTGTATTCTCATACATCTCACCTTGTTTCTTTCACTATCAGAATACCTTTGTGCAACAGTCATTACCTCAAACTTTTCCATGGAGTCCCCTCTATTTTCCAGAATGTCAATGATTTTGAATAGCTCCTCGAAGACCATTCATCATACACCATCAACAATATCTGGATGCTTTTTACATATTGCTTCCTTACATTCTAGTCCAATTATGACAAAGGTTCATAAACTCCAAGTTTTCGAGCTACAACAAGATGTTGTAGATCGCTTGTGCAAAATGCAAGCAAAATAGCAGCTGCATTTTCTCTGTTTCAAGGTGACCAATTATGATACAAGTGCAACATGCTCTCCCTCTTGAAAATCTGGAACAAGCATCCTCAAACTATGATTAGCATGTTGATATATGATGAAATTCACTATGTCATTTGAGATGATATATCCTGGTCTATTTGCATAAGTAGGGTACTCTTCTTCTATCCATTCATCATATGTTACATCCCATTTGCCAACATGGAGAGGCCACAACTTCTGATGATCTAATCAGTTTTGATTGCTTCCATGTATTCCTCATAGCCATGCGCTCTTCAAAATGATTACTTGTAGAAAGAACCCTAATGAGGATATCATCGGGACCTTCTTGCGATTTCTGATGGCATAGATGCTCATTCAAGATACACATATGCCCTTAACAGTTGGGACTTGTCTCATATTTCCAGTAGATATCCATTAGAAAAAACATGAAGAATGGCACCACAGAGAGCATCGGATTTAATGAATTGAAAGTAACGGCTACCAGTCTTTTCTTGAGGCGATGCATGCTGGGCATTGTGAGAAACAACAACATAATGGCCAGAAACTAAGAAACTAGAGACACCTTCCTGTTGTAATGCTTGCAAATACACCTGCATTTTCTTATTTTCTAAATAACCTTGAACACTTCGACAGTCAATAGAAATTTGTGCAATTTCTTTGGTCTTATGATGGGTCAGATTCACAAAAACATCAAGGAGAAGCCCAAATTGTAGCCTCTATTTGTATGAGAAACATCAGAACCAGGGTTTTAAATCTCCATTAAACAACAAGGTGCATCTGACACAAGATTACCCCAATTCTGCAAATGGTGGAACAGGTGAGAAATTTGGGAACACCATCATATATATCGTGGTTATATTTAGTTCTTCGACACCTACACAATCACTTGGCACTTGTGCAATCTCTCCATAAGGCACTTGTCTTCGTTTTGTTTTGCATACATTTGACACATAACAGTTTTAAACTATGTGTTTACTTCTGGGAATAATCCCACATGGAAGAGGGAACTCTACTATGTTAGTTTGTAAAAATGCAAATGTTCACAACGTTCCATCGATGAAATGAGCCTAAGGCTATCCTTGGATTCTTGGCGTTGGCGCTTAGTGTTGGTTTATGTGTTGTTGGTTTATGTTCCATCGATGAAATGAGCCTAAGGCTATCCTTGGATTCTTGGCATTGGCACTTAGTGTTGGTTTATGTATTGTTGATAACCTGTGGTTATATGTGTCGGTGCTAGCTCTCGGACTAGGATCTTGGAGCTTGGTCTTCGAGCCCCAAAATTTTGATAAAATTAATGAATACCTATAATAAGCCCAAGAGACTAAATTTAACCTTATGGCTCTTGGTGTTGATAATTTGAATCGGCCCTTAGGCAAATAAAAATTTTATTCGAAAATATAAAGAAAAACTAGGTCCAATAAAACATGTCATTGACATAAAACTTAAATTTGGATTTTCCTTGTATTTTCCCAAAGAACTTTGAAAGACCAAACCTCATTTCCAAAATTTCCAAAACCAAAGGACAAGGATCACAAAAATACTGGGACAAAAACAATTAACGAGAACTTTATCAAAGCTTGATGAAGAAATTTGAAGATATGACACTAACCAAAGACTTGGGAAATGAGCGAATTAACTTGATTTGATGAAGGAAACTCAAAATCTTGAAGAAACATTTTGAGCACTAACAATGGGGATAAGGAGAATGAAGTGTCTACCTCATGATACCCCATGAGTATTGGATGGACAATTATCTCTTAGAGAGAACAAAAATAGTTTGTTCCAACAAACTCTACTATAGAGAAAAAGTATGTGGATGTTGCAAAGGAAAAAAAGATATTGTGTGGCTCGGGAAGATACTAAAGGATTTGTAGGAGAAACAAGTGAATGCTACTCCATTTTTGATTGAAAACACTTCTACAATGAAGTTGGTCAAGAATCCTATATTCCATGATCAAACAAAGAACATCATCAGTATCATCTGATTCAACATCCTGTAGAGGCCAAGACCATCCATTTGATAAATTGTTCCAAAAGTGAGCAAATCGCATACATCTTCATGAAATCTCTTATAAGAGAAAAGTTTGAAAAGTTCATAAAGATGTTTGGACTTACAAACACCCCTTCAGATTAAGGGGGAGAATGGTAGATACCTAATCCTTGGGATTATGGTATATTGTAAAYATTATTGTAAGTGTTATTATTAATTTAAGAKAAATATGAAGAGTCATAGGTGAATATGAAGAGTCATYGGACCTCTCGGAAGATGAAACCAAATATCATATCTCATTATATTACATGTGACTCTCATTAAAAAATTTATTCAATGCATGGAGTTATTCAAGCCTCACCTATCAATAAAAACATATGAAGTCATGGAGTTACTAAATCCTAGCCTATGAATAAAAGCATATGGAGTGTTGCATGTTTTTGATATTGTATTTTCTTTACTCTATAAAATCTTCAAAAAAAAATCTCATTTTATTTCAAAAGTTTTGAAAAACAYTTATATRAAATGATGTCATTGTGGTATCTAACACTAAGTTATTTTCTTATTAATCAATAACAATCATAATAATAATAGTAATAGTAATCTAATTTTGATTGCGGGGATATACTCTTGGGTTATTACCCATGGTGAAAAAATAATAATAATAATAATCTAATTTTGAAATCATGGTGTAGTGAGACACCAAATTCATGTATGAGACTCCCTTATTTATAAGACAAGGAACCCCCTCCATACAACTATTTCACTACTTAAACTATAAAGGTGTGCATATTGTACCATCCTTTGAATTTATACCTATACTTTGAATTTATACCTATACTCTGAAAAAAACAAACACATTCTCTTAACAATGATGTCCACTCAATTATACTTTCAAGTTTAAAACTTGTTCACTATTATACAAGATATAATCGTGATGCCCACTCAATTATACTTACTTAAAGTTTAAAAAATGTTCACCCACTAAATTATACTTACTTCAAGTTTAAAAAATGTTCACTATTATACAAGATATAAACACGAACTTTTAATAATTACCTAAAAATAATTTCATCCCTTGTAGGCATAAAAATTTCACACCAAACGAGTCCAACTTGATTCTTTAATTCATGAGATGCCCATTGTTCCAAAGCTCTAATCTTGTCTCGTAGCCAAATATCATAAACCCTACGTATCGAATAAGAGGAACTCGGTGCTCAACAAATCTCATGAATTACTTAGGTGGGGGGCGATAATTACATATCTATGATTGTTAGAACCAACATATGGATTATATGAGTCAATTAAGAGGCCTGCCATTTAATATTTCCTTTTTTTAATAAAAACTCTCAAATAATTAAAAATCCCAAATGAATCGAGAGGTACCCAGAATAATCACGGTGTCCCACCGAAGGTAAAACAAAATGTCACTACATAGTATTCCTCTACCCATAGTAGGGCGTCCTCTTTCATGTAACAGAACTATTGTGCCACTAAGTAATCCAGTTTTCATTGTTCTCCACCATTCCAAAGGAATTGGATCGAATGCGTCACTCCAAATTATTTGGAAGATGTTTTTCCTTTCCATACCCTTAACGGTCCACACTTTCCGTCAATCCCAACAGAGTAAGTTTGTCTGATCGTTGTGGGGATGGCAGTAGCAACTCACTATCTCATCTTTAAGAATGAAATGTAATGCCAATATTTATGATTTTGAAAAAATTAACAATTCTCAAAAATGGATAATGCCTTCATAGTGACAATAATATCAAATAGATAATAGAAATTTGTTACAGTAAAACAAAATCTTGCAATGGTAAGAATAATGGGCAAATTGAAGTCTTTTGTTGAAGCAAGTTTTACAAACTAAAATGTAGAAGAGCTTTGGTCATTTGATACGGGGACATTTTTCTTGGATGCATTTGTATTGCCAAGTAAATTGGATATGCTTTGTCTTAATCTCCTAGGAGCAATTGCATTTGACACCAAATCTTCTTTGAAACTTTTCAACACTATTACCACATCTCTCATAGTTGGTCATTTGCCAGGTGAATCATTCAAACAAAGAAAACCAACCCGTAGCAAAGAAAGTAGACAATTGTGTTCTTTATTTTCTTCAAATTCACCTACATCGAGTGCATTTAAAAGATTGATGTCAATTACCTCCTTCACTTTGTTTGGAAATTCCAAGTTCACCCACTTGTGCAAGTTTAGGTCTCTAATAAACATGTCACTAGTTGGTCGTTTTCTGGTAAACATCTCCAATAATAGAATTCCATAGTTGTAAACATATCCTTTGGTGGAAATTGTCTCACCCATTCCATACTCTGCATTAAAAACAACCTCAATAAAAATTTGCCACATCGGTGCATACAAAATTGTTAATTTAAAAAAAATCCATACCCAGGGCAATGTAACCCATAGATCCTCTCAAAGAAAGTGTTGAAGTAAGTGAATCAGCAGAATCAATTAATCTTGCAAGACCAAAATCTGTCACATGGCCTGTCATGTCTTCATCCAACAACACATTATTGGGTTTTATATCACAGTGCACTACTAGCACATAGGAATAATGATGAAGATATTCCATGGCATGGGCCACATCAATGGCAATGTTTAGTCATGTTTTCAATCCCAAGCCACACACATCCTCACAATTGTTGACATATTTGTCAGGATACAAATGATTCTCTAGGCTTCCATTAGACATAAATTAGAACACTAAACTTTTAAAATGGAGGTTGGAACATGAATTTGTGATTCTCACCAAATTCCGATGTCGAACCTTTTGCAAGACACTACACTATGCTTTAAAACTCTTCTCACCCTGGTCATTTTGTAATTGGAGAACTTTCACAGGGACAAGTGTGCCATCACTCAAAATTCCTTTATAAATGGATCCAAAACTACTTGATCCAAACAAGTTGGTGAATCCCCTAGTTGCTATGTGAAGCTCTTGAAATGAAATCCTTTTGTGCTCTAACTTTTGTAAAATAGTTTGGGAGAAATCAAAGCTTTGCATATGCATATTTCCCTTCCAAAGGAACCCTAAAAGTAAGCAACATAGTATAAAAGAAAAATCTCCACTCATTGGAAATATTATTTTTTTCACAAGTGAAAAATGATCTCTTGGTGTTGAAAATGCAGATAACATGAATACTTGTGGTCCACAAAGGATTGGATTTCCAGTTAAAGACACGATAATTGTTTGATTTGCAAAAAATCCTCCCGTTGGAATTTATCCTATGAGATTGTTGAAAGACAAATTCAAATAGTGAAGCATTTTCAATTTTTGGAGAGCAATTGGTATTGAACCTGATAAGGAGTTGAAAGAGAGATCTAAGTTCATGAGACTTAGTAAATTTCCAAGTGACTCCGGAATAGAGCCTTGGAAGGCATTTCTAGATAAATTCAATGATTGTAGTTCACTGTAACTTCCAAGTGTAGGTGGAATGACCCCAGTCAATTGATTGACAGAAATATCTATAGCTTGTGCCATTGCAATTTTTCCAATCTCCATGGGCAAGGAGCCATCTAATAAATTCCATGACAAATTCAAATAGAATTGTAGATTATAGAGTTTAGCAATTTCTCGCAGTATGCTTCTAGTGAACATATTGTGAGATAGATCAAGCAATTCCAAATTTATGCAGTTTCCTAAGATGGGAGGTATACTTCCTGATAATTGAATGTGATTAAAGAAGAGTCTTCTTAGTTGTTTTAGGGGTGCAAGGGAATTGGGAATATTTCCAGAGAACATGTTTCCACTGATGTCCAAGAGACCGAATCGTTGTAACTTTTCAAAGTCATTAGTGATGATTCCTTCTAATCTATTGTTTTTTAAATATAATCTTTCCATTTCTTTAAGGTTTCCTAATGGTGGAACACTGCCATTTAAAAGGTTTCCACTTAAATCTAGAAACGTTAAGCTTGTAATATTGCTTATATTTGGAGGGATGTTTCCTTGTATATTGTTTTTTTCTAATGAAAAGTAATACAGATAGGTAGAAAATCTTCCTATGGAACGGGGCAAGACACCATTTAGTTTATTGTTCCTCAAACATAGTTCATGTAGGTGAGAACAATTGGTAATATATATAAGAAAGGGCATGGTTGTGGTGTTTCCATTGTTAAGCTCATTAAAATTCAAGTCCAAGTTCTTAAGGTGGGATAGTTTACCCAACTCTAGTGGCACACTCCCAGAGAATTTGTTGGTGTCTAGATAGAGAATTTGGAGTTTGGAACAATTTCCAATGGAATTTGGTATGTTTCCACTAAATTGATTTCCCCATAAAGAGAGTGTACTCAGGTCGTTAAGCCTGGCACCAAATTCTAATGGAATGTGCCCTCCAAGTCTGTTTACATCACATCCCAACTAAGTCAAACTGGATATATTGGACAAAGAAGTGGGAATGTTGCCAGAAAATTCATTTTCAAAGATGTAAAGCATTTGCAGATGGGTAAGAAGGCTCAATTCTTGTGGAACAACATAGAAAAAATGAAACAAGGGGACGACATGGTGATGGAAATGGAAAGGGAAAGAGGAAGATAAACTTTATAAAGAAGAGAGAACAATTGTTACAGTGGGCATTGGGCTTCTAGAAACAAGTATTTATCATTGTTGTGTGGAGAGAAACAAAGAGTTTCGGTCAACAGGTAATCATCCAAGAGAGAGTCGTGTGTTGTGTGGACAGAGTGAGGACAAAAGAATTGTTTTACTTTGTAATCAATTAAGTGAAAAATTATTATTAATTAATTTACTTATATCATTCAAATTTATTTTAAAAATTAGATCGCATTTTGATTAATGATATTTTTTATTAAAAAGAATCTTTCGATAAAAATATCAAATTTTTCATCTAGAGGTCATGCAAGTCATCCTATTGAAGGATCTCAATTTTTTTATTTTTTTTGGTTGGAAACAAAGTGATTAAACAACCTATGAGGTCCTTGTTAAGTTAGACATACTAATTAACATTTTCATATAATACTTTGTTTTCCATAAGTGATTTTCAACTCTATGTTATTCTAATCTCAATTACTTTAATATCCTTCTCTAATAACCATTTATATGCTTTTTATAATTATCTTACATTTAAAACCAAAATTCTAAGATAAATTTAATTTTATAACTCATAAATACTACAAGTACATTATAATGTAATATGTTATTCGACATTTAAACACTCTTCCCATATATATTATTTGACATGTGAATTGGATTACATATTATATAAATAAAAATGTAATTGTCCAAAGGGGTTCAATCCATTGGTGAAGAGCGAAGAGTTTTTCACCCGTGGGCAAGGTCCAATTCTAGTGAGGGATTTCCTTGAGCCGTGGGATATCTTGAGGTAGTGGTTGAACGTGTGGTTTCATCCAGAGAGATTATATTAAATTATCTTGTGACTCATGCACAAATAAGTGGATCAAATCCCACCCCCATGTCCTTCAAATTTAAATCCCAAAGGGGTTGGATCCATTGCTGAGGAGAGACGAGTTTTTCATGAGTGGAAAAGGCTTGATTCTTGTGATGGATTTCCAAGAGCCACGGGGACACCTTGAGGTAGTGATAGAACATGTGGTTGCACCTAGAGAGATTATATTAAATGATCTCATGACCTATGCACACATAAGTGGATCAAAACCCACCCCAATTTCCTTCAAAATTTGAGCCCCGAGGGTTAGCTCAATTGGTCTAGAGCTAGACGTGAGATCTTGCATGCTTGTTGTTGGTCACATGTTTGACTCTCTCGATCCGCTTGGGATTAGGATTCGTAATT
>JZKD02S2042554.1:31563-54598 GCA_000966675.3 Picea glauca
ATGTTTTTTAATTAATTATAATTTACAAAGGCATGTATATGTTTTGCTAAGACATTTTTTTAATTAATTATAAAATAGAAAGGCATTGAATTAAGAAATGGAATAAACTTGCTTTCGACATTATCACTTGAAAAACAAATGGGAGATAAAGTGGAGAAGAAAATAAACAGAAACGACACCTTCATTATGATGTTTGAAATGGAAATTAGGAGGGAGGAGAAGCGTCATGAATTAGGGGTGAATATAGAGTGGAGAGAGAGAAATGGATTTCACTTATTCTTGTTTTTCTTACATTTCCTAGTGATGGCCGTGTAGGAAACTACATATAATTGAAGGTCATGTGAAGATTCAATGGGGATTGGGTGGCAGAATAGTGACTTTTGTGTATTTCATAATTGTGATGAAGCTTCCCCTATGGCAAGTGAAACAACTCTTTTGAGGACGAGATGGAGATAGGAAGGACTAAAGAGGGATTAGATGTGTGACATTGAGCATGGACTAATTGAGGAAGGACTCAAAGTAAAGTCTATTGGTGAGGAAGGGGTCATGATTGTGATTGAATTTGGTGGGTCCCCTAAATACCAATGTAATGGGGAAACATACATGGAAGGTCATTTTCACTTTCTCTATTGCAATTAAATTCTAATACGAATTCGTAAAATCATATCAAACAAAAACATGTGAACACCCCCTCAATCACATCCAACAAAAACAAAAAGCTTGTGAAGATGAATAAAAATTATAGAAAATAGTTTATCCAAGTTATTTATACCCACTTTCCATTTCATTTCAATATGGGAATATTAGTGGTAGTACTAGTACTATTACTAGTGATCCATATCAGTGGTAGTACTAGTAATATTACTAGTGACCCATAGAAGTGGTAGTACTAATGCTATTACTAGCAACTCATATCAAGGAAAATAATATTCACCCCGCTACACAACATTTAATGTTGCGTGGGGTGGTTTAAAGATCGTCATATCGAAAGAAAATAATATATGTTGGCTTATACACCACCCCATTCATCATTCAATGTTGCATAGCATGGTGGATATTGACCGCCCCATATCAGTGGTAGTACTAGCATTATTATTAGTGACCCATATTAGTGGTAGTACACGTACTATTACTGGAGACCCTCCTTTCATTGGATGCATGATAAAGGATCTTTTAGAAAATAGTGATTAACAGGTTTGAAATGCAATGCATGTGAATAAAATAAACATTTATAAAATAATTTTTAAAAAAAATAATGAATGTATGAAAATAAAATAGATTTTTAAGAAGAGCATAGCCATTCAATTCATGGGAAAATAAATTATTATGTAAAAAATAAATTCAAAAAATACAATTCATATAAATAAAGTGACCACATACTACATAGAATCCTAGGAAGGAAGACTATGAATTATTATTATCAATTCTATATGAAATTATTTGATAATGAGTTACACCCTTTGACAAATCTACAATGTTTACACGCAAAGAAGAAAAAATAAAAAGATTGATCCTAATAATTGTGAAATTATTTGATAATGAGTTACACCCTTTGACAAATCTACAATGTTTACACGTAAAAAAGAAAAAAGAAAAAGATTGATCCTAATAATTGTGGTATGTATGTGGTATTTTTTAGGATAAAATTGAGAGGTGGAAAGTCAAAATAATCTTGAATATGGCATGGGTATGAAAAGCAATGGAGGTGGTGATTTCTATTTGAATTTGGTAACCTTAGAAATATTCATTATATGGAAAATTTAGATGGTCACATATGGAAAATACATGGATATAGGCCTTTCACTTCTTTGCTAAGACATTTTTTTAATTAATTATAAAATAGAAAGGCATTGAGTTAAGAAATGGAATAAACTCGTTTCCGACATTCTCACTTCAAAAACAAATGGGAGAGAAAGTGGAAAAGAAAATAAAGAGAAACGACATCTTCATCATGATGTTTGAATTTAAAAACAAGTTAGAGAAAGTGGAAAAGAAAATAAACAGAAACAACATCTTCATTATGATGTTTGAAATGGAAATTAGGAGGGAGGATTGAAATGGAAATTAGGAGGGAGGAGAAGCATCATGAATTAGGGGTGAAGATAGAGTGGAGAGAGAGCAATGGCTTTCACTTATTCTTGTTTTTTCTTACATTTCCTAGTGATGGTGATGTAGTGAAATGGACACTACATATAATTGAAGGTCATGTGAAGATTCAATGGGGATTTGGTGGAAGAATAGTGACTTTTGTGTATTTCATAATTGTGATGAAGCTTCCCCTGTGGCAAGTGAAACAACTCTTTTGAGGACGAGATGGAGATAGGAAGGACTAAGGAGGGATTGGATGTGTGACATTGAGCATGGATAATTGAGGAAGGACACAAAGAAGATTCTATTAGTGAGGAAGGGGTCATGATTATGATTGAATTTGGTGGGTCCCCTAAATACCAATGTAATGGGAAAGATACATGGAAGGTCATTTTCACTTTATCTATTGCAATTAAATTCCAATACGAATTTGTAAAATCATATCAAACAAAAACATGTGAACACCCCCATCAATCACATCCAACAAAAAAAAAAATCTTGTGAAGATGAATAAAAATTATAGAAAATAGTTGATCCAAGTTATTTATACCCACTTTCCATTGCATTTCAACATGGGAATATTAGTGGTAGTACTAGTACTATTACTAGCGATCCATATCAGTGGTAGTACTACTAATATTACTAGTGACCCATAGCAGTGGTAGTACTAGTACTATTACTAGCGACTCATATCAGGGAGAATAATATTCACCCCACTACACAAATGGGAGAGAAAGTCGAGAAGAAAATAAAGAGAAACGACATCTTCATCATGATGTTTGAATTTAAAAACAAGTTAGAGAAAGTGGAAAAGAAAATAAACAGAAACGACATCTTCATTATGATGTTTGAAATGGAAATTAGGATGGAGGATTGAAATGGAAATTAGGAGGGAGGAGAAGTGTCATGAATTAGGGGTGAAGATAGATGAATTAGGGGTGAAGATAGAGTGGAGAGAGAGCACTGTCTTTCACTCATTCTTGTTTTTTCTTACATTTCCTAGTGATGACAGTGTAGTGAAATGGACACTACATATAATTGAAGGTCGTGTGAAGATTCAATGGGGATTGGGTGGAAGAATTGTGACTTTTGTGTATTTCGTAATTGTGATGAAGCTTCCCCTGTGGCAAGTGAAACAATTCTTTTGAGGACGATATGGAGATAGGAAGGACTAAGGAGGGATTGGATGTGTGACATTGAGCATGGAATAATTGAGGAAGGAATCAAAGAAGATTTTATTAGTGAGGAAGGGGTCATGATTGTGATTGAATTTGGTGGGTCCCCTAAATACCAATGTAATGGGAAAGATACATGGAATGTCATTTTCACTTTCTCTATTGCAATTAAATTCCAATACGAATTTGTAAAATCATATCAAACAAAAGCATGTGAACACCCCCTCAATCACATCTAACAAAAACAAAAATCTTGTGAAGATGAATAAAAATTATAGAAAATAGTTGATCCAAGTTATTTATACCCACTTTCCATTGCATTTCAACATGGGAATATTAGTGGTAGTACTAGTACTATTACTAGCAATCCATATCAGTGGTAGTACTAGTAATATTACTAGTGACCCATAGTAGTGGTAGTACTAGTACTATTACTAGCGACTCATGTCAAGGAGAATAATATTCACCCCGCTACACAACATTGAATGTTGTGTGGGGTGGTGTATAGGTCGTCATATCTGAAAGAAAATAATATGTGTTGGCTTATACACCACCCCATACATCATTCAATGTTGCATAGCATGGTGGATATTGACTAGTGACCCATATTAGTGGTAATACAAGTACTATTATTGGAAACCCTCCTTTCATTGGATGCATGATAAAGAATTTTTTAGAAAATAATGATTTCTAGGTTTAAAATGCAATGTATGTGAATAAAATAAACATTTACAAAATATTTTTTAAGAAAAATAATGCAATGTATGAAAATAAAATAGATTTTTAAGAAGAGTGTATCCATTCAATTCGTGGAAAAACAATTATTATGTAAAAAATAAATTCAAAAAATACAATTCATATAAATAAAGTGACCACATACTAGATAGAGTCCTAGGAAGGAAGACTATGTATTATTATTATGAATTCTATATTAAATTATTTGATAATGAGTTACACCCTTTGACAAATCTACAATGTTTACACGTAAAAAAGAAAAAAGAAAAAGATTGATCCTAATAATTGTAAAATTATTTGATAATGAGTTACACCCTTTGACAAATCTACAATATTTACACGTAAAAAAGAAAAAGATTAATCTTAATAATTGTGGTATGTATGTGGTATTTTTTAGGATAAAATTGAGAGGTGGAAAGTCAAAAGAATATTGAATATGGCATGGGTATGAAAAACGATGGAGGCGGTGATTGCTATTTGAATTTGGTAACCTTATAAATATTCATTATATGGAAAATTTAGATGGTCACATATGGAAAATACATGGATATAGACCTTTCACTTCTTTGATCAATCTATTTACTTCAACTCAAATCACATAGTTGACTTTCCAAACATAATTAGCATTTACTATTTTTCCATATCTTATCTATTTTAATAGTGTTATACATACTAAATCACATACTAGTGGTGTCTGAGCATTTGAAACCTTAGAGAATCACATACTAGTGGTGTATGAGCATTTGAAACCTTACAGAGGGCTTCTTCTTGTTCTAATTTTTAGAAGAATCACATTGTATTTCCATTATGTTTCACGATTGTTGGATTAATTAGAAAACCTAAGTGATCTTATTTCTCTAGGTTGATAACTTTTCCCTTAACAAATTACACATCCATGTTTTCCAATGTGGAAGGAATTCCCCATCCCACTTATGAAATTTTTGGACTTCTTGGACCACATTAATGCATCAATTGGAAGGTTTGTGTATAGTGATCTTACCATTTTTCATCCCTAGGTCCCATAAAAATCTTCATCTGCGGGTAATCCTATTGAAGGATCTCAAATTTTTTATTTTGGGGGGGTTGGAAACAAAGTGATTAAACAACCTATGAGGTCCATGTTAAGTTATACATACTAATTAATATTTTCATAGAATACTTTGTTTTCCATGAGTGATTTTCAACACTATGTTATTCTAATCTCAATTACTTTAATATCCTTGTCTAATAACCATTTCTATGATTTTTATAATTATCTTACATTTAAAACCAAAATTCTAAGATAAATTTAATTCTATAACTTATAAATACTACAAGTACATTATAATGTAATATGCTAATCGACATTTAAACACTTTTCCCATGTATATTATTTAACATGTGAATTGGATTATATATTATATAAATAAAACTGTAATTGTCCAAACGGGTTTGATCCATTGGTGAAGAGTGAAGAGTTTTTCACCAGTAGGCAAGGTTCAATTCTAGTGAGGGATTTCCTTGAGCCATGGGACATCTTGAGGTAGTGGTTGAATATGTGGTTGCACCTAGAGAGATTATATTAAATGATATTGTGACCCATGCAAAAATAAGTGGATCAAATCCCACCCCCATATCCTTGAAATTTAAATCCCAAAGGGGTTGGATCCATTGGTGAGGAGCGAGGAGTTTTTCACCAGTGGGAAAGGTTCAATTCTTGTGAGGGATTTCCTAGAGCCACGCGGACACCTTGAGGTAGTGTTCGAACATGTCGTTGCACCCAGAGAGATTATATTAAATGATCTCGTGAACTGTGCACACATAAGTGGATCAAAACCCACCCCAATTTCCTTTAAATTTTGAGCCCCGAGGGTTAGCTCAATTGGTCTAAAGCTAGACATCAGATCTCTCCTGCTTGTTTTTGGTCACGGGTTTGACTCTCTCGATCCGCTTGGGATTGAGCATGGACTAATTGAGGAAGGACTCAAAGAAGAGTCTATTAGTAAGGAGGGGTTCATGATTGTGATTGAATTTGGTGGGTCCCCTAAATGCCAATGCAATGGGAAACATACATGGGAGGTCATTTTCACTTTCTCTATTGAATTTAAATTCCAATATGAATTTGTAAAATCATATCAAACAAAAACATGTGAACACCCCCTCAATCACATCCAACAAAAACAAAAATCTTGTGAAGATGAATAAAAATTATAGAAAATAGTTTATCCAAGTTATTTATACCCACTTTCCATTGCATTTCAACATGGGAATATGAGTGGTAGTACTAGTACTATTACTAGAGATCCATATTAGTGGTAGTACTAGTAATATTAATAGTGACCCATATCAGTGGCAGTACTAGTACTATTACTAGCGACTCATATAAGGAAGAATAATATTCACCCTGCTACACAACATTGAATTTTGCGTGGGGTGGTGTATAGCTCATCAGATCTGAAAGAAACTAATATATGTTGGCCTATACACCACCCCATACATCATTCAATGTTGCATAGCATGGTGGATATTGATCGCCCCCATATCAGTGGTAGTACTAGTATTATTATTAGTAACCCATATTAGTGATAGTACTAGTACTATTACTGGAGACCCTCCTTGCATTGGATTAATGACAAAAAAAAAATAGAAAATAGTGGTTGACAGGTTTGAAATGCAATGCATGTGAATAAAATAAACATTTATAAAATAATTTTTAAGAAAAATAATGCAATTTATGAAAATAAAATAGCTATAAATAAAATAGATTTTTAAGAAGAGCATAGTCATTCAATCCATGGGAAAAAAATTATTATGTAAAAAATAAATTCAAAAAATAAAATTCATATAAATAAAGTAACCACATACTAGATAGAATCCTAGAAAGGAGGACTATGTGTTATTATTATTATTAATTCTATATGAGATTATTTGATAATGAGTTACACCCTTTGACAAATCTACAATGTTTACATGTAAAAAGGAATAAAGAAAAAGATTGATCCTAATAATTGTGATATTTTTAGGATAAAATTGAGAGGTGTGGCGTCCCCTCTGTTACGACTAGGAAAACAAAGCAAATTTTTGTGTTTTGCAATAGGATATTAAACTCGTTATAACATAATAAACAACATCACAAATGATACATCATCGTAAGTACAATGACACAAAGCATTACGTTAATATAAAGGAGAGCGACACATGATCAACACATAATCATACATGATAGCAATGCAACTCGACAAAACAAGATCAACTGAAGAAAATATAATTAATGATCAACCATATCATTTAATAATGAAGAACTACCCGCCCAACCTATCATGCAAGGTTAGGACCTCCAGGACACATAAGCAACACTCAAGCCCAGGATTCATCCGATTGATTTTGACCACTTAAGGTCTCAGGGTTGGTGACCGTTATGAGGAACAATAAGGTGTCTAATTCCCATAATCAATCACATAACACCATTATTCTAATGGCGCAAGAGAATCTAATAATTAAATCAACCATGCGTCTGCATTATTTTCATGGTGCAAGAGAAATCAACCTAAATTCAACGATGCAAGAGAATATAAATACTTAATCAACCCCACATCACAATACTTCCAATGCACAAGAGTAAACAATTCTAAACAAGCACACATCCACATAATTATCAACACATGAGTAATCGTCAACTTTATTTTCAAGGCGCAAAAGTAATCCTCAATTCTATCTATATGGCCCAAGTAATCTAATTACCATAACCCGTCATAAATTTCCTTACGTTCATGGTGCAAGAGAATCTATCAACTCAATTAAACATACATCACATCATTTAATAGCACAAGAGAAGTTATCAATTTTATTTACATGGCTCAAAGGTAGGCTAAATACTTAATTAATCATGCATCAACATTACTGCAATGGCACAAGAGATTCTATTACTCACCCATTTCATTGTCCTGCGCAAAATAATCTAATCACCTTAGGTTCAAGGTGCTAGAGGAATCATTAGTTTTATTCCATGGTGCAAAATAATCTTATCTCATGCCCAATCATACGTTGCAATAATGAAGGCGCAAGAGAATCTAGTTATCCACTCCTAAACTGAATTCAAGACTAGATTAGACATCATAGTTACCATCAATTCTTTGTAACGTGAGAGAATATAATTACTTAAAAAGATCCTACATTCACATAGTTAAAGGCACGATAAAGCTAATCACTTTAATCATTTAGTCAATAACAATATCCAAGGCGCAAGAAAACCAATCACTTAATCAACAAAATCTCGATTATAAAAATATGGAGGGACAAGGGAAAAGAAAAATTTATTTGTTTTCATGCAGATATACAACAAAGCTAACATTAGAATTTCAAGACAATAAGAATACCTGGGAAACCTTCCATAACAAGTGCAGAAATAAGAACTATGTGTTCTGCAAGAGGAGGTTAAGTAGATCATCACGGCTAAGATAACTAAGTGTCTGTTGTTAGAACACAATGTGCCATTCATTTCCTCAACAGATTATTACGTTATTCTTCTTGTTCAAGTTATCACATCTAAAGGATGTTTATAAAGGAAAAATCACCAACCAATTTAAATTACACGAACTGAGATACACAAATTTAGACTTCCAATGAACTAAGTATAAGGGATTAAAAATCAAGGCTTAATGAGCAGTACAAGTAAGGTTTAACGCTAAATTAAATCTAGGCATTTGAGATAAAGATTTCATCCCCAACTTAAATAAAAAAACAATTAACAAAAGAAGGACCCAACACCTTTTCAGACAAAGGAGAACTTGAGGCCTTAACTTTGCACATCCATTGACCAGTGTCAACCACATAATGGAAAAATTATAAGGAATCTCTCCCACCCAATTCTATAACACCCCGCTCTTGTTCCCACCTGATTTGACTTATTCCTTGAGGACACATGCATGCAAGTGATCCAGTTCATTATATGATTGACTATTTCTCTTATGGATTATGATAATGTTGTGGATATGATGATACGTTATTTGATTATATATGTGTTGACATGTGCTATTGACTGGTTTCTCCTGAGTGTGCAAAACTCTAGATAGATTGAGTATGTTGAAGGCATCGATGGACCTGCTTGGACTCTGGATCGAGACAGTGAGTGGATTGTTTGTGGTTTGAGCATTATGTTATTGCATATGTGACATATGACTAATATATTATGATGTTGTTTATGGATAGATGACATGTTTTTCTAATGGATGTAGCCTGGCTATATATTTCTAATTAGACTCACATTTGGAGTAAATGGGTCATGCACAACAACCAGAGATATTGAGGGAGAGATGTGGTAGTATCCCTGCCACAACCTACTATCACTTTCGTCGTGGCTCGAACTATAGGTTAACGATTACCTAGTTCGATAGATCCACGATGTCGTGAGGGTAGAATGAGACAGTCGCTCACAAAGATTCTAAAGGGAACACAATAAGGCAGGGTCCTTATTTCTTAGAGGCCCTTACTCTCCCACAAGTTCCCCTAATAGAGTGTTGACTCCAAGGGGTGGACGTCTACCGGAATCAGTCAAAAGGTGAGTGGCACCCTTGGAGCACATAGTGTGTCTTGAAGGGCGTGTCGCAAAAATGAAACATGGATAAAGATGAGTGGCCCCCTTGGAGCATGTAGTGCATCTTGAAGGGCACATCACGGTTTGAACACTGGTGATTCAATGAACCTAGGTACCTAGAAAACAATATCTCATTTTGACTTGGTCAGCCTTAAAATAAATAGTGTATGAGTAAATTTTAATAATTATAAAATTTTCCCTTAAAAACCTTTTTGCTAAGCCTAATTGAAATTAGAGAATAGGTCTAATTGGGGGTATAAGGACTAAAACTAATTAATCAATAAATAAGGGGGGGGATGAAGAAAAATCAAATTTGAAAATTAAAGGAGAAAGAATTTATCCAAAAAATTTAATGGTTGCCTATGTGCAAAACTTGCTAATTTAGAACTTAGACCAAAAGGGGGAAACTTAAATACAAAATGAATGTGGAACACAGAAGGGAATCCAGTCTAGAGAACTTTCCAAATTCGAACTCAACTAAGATTTAAGAAAGGCATCAGTCATTAAGGGAATGTGAAGGAATAAAGGGACATTGAGGAGCGTTTTTAGGAACGTTTTTAGGCAGGTAAGGGAAATTGGAAAATTAAATTAATTAAGTAAATGAATTCTAGTGAAACTAAGGGATCGGGTGACAAGTGTATGGGGGAGAATATTCCTAATAAAATTTTAATAAAAATAATTGAATGTGCATTTTGGAAACTAGTCACTAAGAGAACTGTATAAAATAAATGGAAGAGGAGGGGAATGAATGACGACAGATATGTGTAAGGTTATGCTGCCGAAATTTTTCTTGACTATTTTTTCTTGTGGGAGTTGGGATGCCCAACTCGAAAAGGTAGTGTTAGCTCAACCTTGTGAGGCAAGCTGGGAGCTAGATTTTTCTCTGGTTTTTGTGTGCATGGCCCATTTGCGGCTCGGGGGGCTTAAGGGGAAGAAGAGTACCCCTAGCATTGGTTGGGAGGTACCAGTGAGGTCTTAGCGGTTAGCAATCAGTAGCTAGACGGAGCACAAGCGCAAGACAATCACTTTGAATTCTGCATCTCCGGTCACGGTATTATTGAAAATTGTATTTGTAAAATATTGATTTGTATGTATTTTCCATTTAGAAATTGTTGTCACTGTACTATATATCTGGCTTCAGTTTGCAAGCTTTTGGATGATGAATGTGTATAATAATGGTTGAAAATAGATATTGTGTATGAATGGTTTTCCCATGTTCTGGTGCACACTTATCCTTAGTGATAATGAATAGGTCTTATGCTCGCCATTTGCAGAATTTATACTAAAATTTTGATAAGCTTGAGGTCTGTGATATTATTAGATTATACAGTGCACTTTCTTCTTGTTGAAACGGAGTAAGAATAATAAGATTCCTTTTAAGGTATGTAATCATTTATTTTTGAAGTAAAAGTATGTCAAAACCTGTGATCAGGACGATAAACGGCTCTAATTTTCAAGAATGTACCACTCGAGGTATGTAAATATTTGCCAACTTCCATTGCAGTACAATATGCACCTTTGTTATTGGGTTTTCTAGACTTCCAAAATTGTGGGAGAACTATGATTACTTGAAAAACATTTACCAATGATTAGGCAAACATCAAAATATATACTTGAGGCTATGCTAAGTTTATTACCCCAAAATGGTTGAGAATAGTCCATACTTCAATGGGTAGAGAAGAAAATACTGGAAGCCTGAAAAAAAATCCTTTGCAACATCTTCATCTCTTAGTCTAANGATGGTCACATATGGAAAATACATGGATATAGACCCTTCACTTCTTTGATCAATCTATTTACTTCAACTCAAATCACATAGTTAACTTTCCAAACATAATTAGCATTTACTATTTTTCCATATCTTATCTATTTTAATAGTGTTCTACATACTAAATCACATACTAGTGGTGTCTGAGCATTTGAAACCTTAGAGAATCACATACTAGTGGTGTATGAGCATTTGAAACCTTAGAGAATCACATACTAGTGGTGTATGAGCATTTGAAACCTTACAGAGGGCTTTTTCTTGTTCTAATTTTTAGAAGAATCACACTGTATTTCCATTATGTTTCACGATTGTTGAATTAATTAGAAAACCTAAGTGATCTTATTTCTCTAGCTTGATAACTTTTCCCTTAACAAATTACACATCCATGTTTTCCAATGTGGAAGGAATTCCCCATCCCACTTAAGAAATTTTTGGACTTCTTTGAGCACATTAATGCATCAATTGGAAGGTTTGTGTAAGGTGATCTTACCATTTTTCATCCCTAGGTCCCATAAAAATCTTCATCTGCGGGTAATCCTATTGAAGGATCTCAAATTTTTTATTTTAGGGGGGTTGGAAACAAAGTGATTAAACAACCTATGAGGTCCATGTTAAGTTAGACATACTAATTAATATTTTCATAGAATACTTTGTTTTCCATGAGTGATTTTCAACACTATGTTATTCTAATCTCAATTACTTTAATATCCTTGTCTAATAACCATTTCTATGATTTTTATAATTATCTTACATTTAAAACCAAAATTCTAAGATAAATTTAATTTTATAACTTATAAATACTACAAGTACACTATAATGTAATATGTTAATCGACATTTAAACACTTTTCTCGTATATATTATTTAACATGTGAATTGGATTATATATTATATAAATAAAACTGTAATTGTCCAAACGGGTTTGATCCATTGGTGAAGAGCAAAGAGTTTTTCACCTGTGGGCAAGGTTCAATTCTAGTGAGGGATTTCCTTGAGCCATAAGACATCTTGAGGTAGTGGTTGAACATGTGGCTGCACCTAGAGAGATTATATTAAATGATCTTGTGACCCATGCAAAAATAAGTGGATCAAATCCCACCTCCATGTCCTTGAAATTTAAATCCCAAAGGGGTTGGATCCATTGGTGAGGAGCGAGGAGTTTTCACCAGTGGGAAAGGTTCAATTCTTGTGAGGGATTTCCTAGAGCCACACGGACACCTTGAGGTAGTGGTCGAACATGTCGTTGCACCCAGAGAGATTATATTAAATGATCTCGTGAATTGTGCACACATAAGTGGATCAAAACCCACCCCAATTTCCTTCAAATTTTGAGCCCCGAGGGTTAGCTCAATTGGTCTAAAGCTAGACATCAGATCTCTCCTGCTTGTTTTTGGTCACAGGTTTGACTCTCTCGATCCGCTTGGGATTGAGCATGGACTAATTGAGGAAGGACTCAAAGAAAAGTCTATTAGTAAGGAGGGGTTCATGATTTTGATTGAATTTGGTGGGTCCCCTAAATGCCAATGCAATGGGAAACATACATGGGAGATCATTTTCACTTTCTCTATTGAAATTAAATTCCAATACGAATTTGTAAAATCATATCAAACAAAAACATCTGAACACCCCCTCAATCACATCCAACAAAAACAAAAATCTTGTGAAGATGAATAAAAATTATAGAAAATAGTTTATCCAAGTTATTTATACCCACTTTCCTTTGCATTTCAACATGGGAATATTAGTGGTAGTACTAGTACTATTACTAGAGATCCATATTAGTGGTAGTACTAGTAATATTAATAGTGACCCATATCAGTGGCAGTACCAGTACTATTACTAGCGACTCATATAAGGAAGAATAATATTCACCCTGCTACACAACATTGAATGTTGTGTGGGGTGGTGTATATCTCATCAGATCTGAAAGAAACTAATGTATGTTGGCCTATACACCACCCCATACATCATTCAATGTTGCATAGCATGGTGGATATTGATCACCCCCATATTAGTGGTAGTACTAGTATTATTATTAGTAACCTGCATTAGTGATAATACTAGTACTATTACTAGAGACCCTCCTTCCATTGGATTAAAGACAAAAAAAAAATAGAAAATAGTGGTTGACAGGTTTGAAATGCAATGCATGTGAATAAAATCAACATTTATAAAGTAATTTTTCAGAAAAATTATGCAATTTATGAAAATAAAATAGCTATAAATAAAATAGATTTTGAAGAAGAGCATACTCATTCAATCCATGGGAAAAAAATTATTATGTAAAAAATAAATTCAAAAAATACAATTCATATAAATAAAGTAACCACATACTAGATAGAATCCTACAAAGGAGGACTATGTATTATTATTATTATTATTATTATTATTATTATTATTACTACTAATTCTATATGAGATTATTTGATAATGAATTACACCCTTTGACAAATCTACAATGTTTACATGTAAAAAGGAATAAAGAAAAAGATTGATCCTAGTAATTGTGATATTTTTAGGATAAAATTGAGAGGTGTGACGTCCCCTCTGTTACAACTAGGAAAACAAAGTAAATTTTTGTGTTTTGCAATAGGATATTAAACTCATTATAACATAATAAACAACATCACAAATGATACATCATCGTAAATACAATGACACAAAGAATTGCGTTAACATAAAGGAGAGCGACACATGATCAACACATAATCATACATGATAGCAATGCAACTTGACAAAACAAGATCAACTGAAGAAAATATAATTAATGATCAACCATATCGTTTAATAATGAAGAAATACCCACCCAACCTATCATGCAAGGTTAGGACCTCCAGGACACATAAGCAATGCTCAAGCCCAGGATTCATCTGATTGGTTTTGACCACTTAAGGTCTCAGGGCTGGCGACTATTATGAGGAACAAGGAGGTGTCTAATTCCCATAATCAATCACATATCATCATTATTCTAATGGCGCAAGAGAATCTAATAATTAAATCAACCATGCGTCTGCATTATTTTCATGGCGCAAGAGAAATCAACCTAAATTCAACGACGCAAGAGAATATAAATACTTAATCAACCCCACATCACAATACTTCCAATGCACAAGAGTAAACAATTCTAAACAAGCACACATCCACATAATTATCAATGCATGAGTAATCGTCAACTTTATTTTCAAGGTGCAAAAGTAATCCTCAATTCTATCTATATGGCCCAAGTAATCTAATTACCATAACCTGTCATAAGTTTCCTTACATTCATGGCACAAGAGAATCTATCAACTCAATTAAACATACATCACATAATTTAATGGCGCAAGAGAAGTTATCAATTTTATTTACATGGCTCAAAGGTGGGATAAATACTTAATTAATCACGCATCAACATTACTGCAATGGCGCAAGAGATTCTATTACTCATCCATTTCATTGTCCTGCGCAAAATAATCTAATCACCTTAGGTTCAAGGTGCTAGAGGAATCATTAGTTTTATTCCATGGCACAAAATAATCTTATCTCATACCCAATCATATGTTGCAATAGTGAAGGCGCAAGGGAATCTAGTTATCCACTCCTAAACTGAATTCAAGACTAGATTAGACATCATAGTTACCATCAATTCTTCGTAACGTGAGAGAATATAATTACTTAAAAAGATCCTACATTCACATAGTTAAATGCGCGAGAAAGATAATCACTTTAATCATTTAGTTAATAACGATATCCAAGGCACAAGAAAACCAATCACTTAATCAACAAAATCTCGATTATAAAAACATGGAGGGACAAGGGAAAAGAAAAATTTATTTGTTTTCATGCAGATATACAACAAAGCTAGCATTAGAATTTCAGGACAATAAGAATACCTGGGAAACCTTCCATAACAAGTGCAGAAATAAGAACTACGTGTTCTGCAAGAGGATGTTAAGTAGATCATCATGGCTAAGATAACTAAGTGTCTGTTGTTAGAACACAATGTGCCATTCATTTCCTCAACAGATTATTACGTTATTCTACTTGTTCAGGTTATCACATCTAAAGGATGTTTATAAAGGAAAAATCACCAACCAATTTAAATTACATGAACTGAGATACACAAATTTAGACTTCCAATGAACTAAGTATAAGGGATTAAAAATCAAGACTTAATGAGAAGTACAAGTAAGGTTTAACACTAAATTAAATCTAGGCATTTGAGATAAAGATTCCATCCCCAACTTAAATAAAAAAACAATTAACAAAAGAATGACCCAACACCTTTTCAGACAAAGGAGAACTCAAGGCCTTAACTTTGCATATCCATTGACCAGTGTCAACCACATAATGGAAAAATTATAAGGAATCTCTCCCACCCAATTCTATGACACCCCACTCTTGTTCCCACCTGATTTGACTTAATCCTTGAGGACACTTGTGTGCAAGTGATCCAGTTCATTATATGATTGACTATTTCTCTTATGGATTATGATAATGTTGTGGATATGATGATATTTTATTTGATTATATATGTGTTGACATGTGCTATTGACTGGTTTCTCCTAAGTGTGCAGGACTCTGGACAGATTGAGTATGTTGAAGGCATCAATGGACCTCCTTAGACTCTGGATCGAGACACTGAGTGGATTGTTTGTGGTTTGAGCATTATGTTAATATTGCATATGTGACATATGACTAATATATTATGATGTTGTTTATGGATAGCTGACATGTTTCGCTGATGGATGTAGCCTAGCTATATATTTCTAATTAGACTCACATTTGGAGTAAATGGGTCATGCATGAAAACCAGAGATATTGAGGGAGAGATGTGGTAGTATCCCTACCACAGCCTACTATCACTTTCGTCGTGGCTTGAACTGTAGGTTAACGATTACCTAGTTCGATAGATCCACGATGCTGTGAGGGTAGAATGAGATAGCTTCTCATGAAGATTCTAAAGGGCACACAATAAGGCAGGGTCCTTATTCCTTAGAGGCCCTTAGTCTCCCACAAGTTCCCCTGACAGAGTGTTGACTCCAAGGGGTGGACATCTACCAAAATCAGTCAAAAGGTGAGTGGCACCCTTGGAGCACGTAGTGCATCTTGAAGGGCACGTCGCAAAAATGAAACATGGATAAAGGCGAATGGCACCCTTGGTGCACGTAGTGCATCTTGAAGGGCACATCGCGGTTTGAACACTGGTGATTCAATGAACCTAGGTACCTAGAAAACAATATCTCATTTTGACTTGGTTAGCCTTAAAATAAATAGTGTATGAGTAAATTTTAATAATTATAAAATTTTCCCTTAAAAACCTTTTTGCTAAGCCTAATTGAAATTAGAGAATAGGTCTAATTGGGGGTATAAGGACTAAAACTAATTAATCAATAAATAAGGGGGGGGATGAAGAAAAATCAAATTTGAAAATTAAAGGAGAAAGAATTTATCCAAAAAATTTAATGGTTGCCTATGTGCAAAACTTGCTAATTTAGAACTTAGACCAAAAGGGGGAAACTTAAATACAAAATGAATGTGGAACACAGAAGGGAATCCAGTCTAGAGAACTTTCCAAATTCGAACTCAACTAAGATTTAAGAAAGGCATCAGTCATTAAGGGAATGTGAAGGAATAAAGGGACATTGAGGAGCGTTTTTAGGAACGTTTTTAGGCAGGTAAGGGAAATTGGAAAATTAAATTAATTAAGTAAATGAATTCTAGTGAAACTAAGGGATCGGGTGACAAGTGTATGGGGGAGAATATTCCTAATAAAATTTTAATAAAAATAATTGAATGTGCATTTTGGAAACTAGTCACTAAGAGAACTGTATAAAATAAATGGAAGAGGAGGGGAATGAATGACGACAGATATGTGTAAGGTTATGCTGCCGAAATTTTTCTTGACTATTTTTTCTTGTGGGAGTTGGGATGCCCAACTCGAAAAGGTAGTGTTAGCTCAACCTTGTGAGGCAAGCTGGGAGCTAGATTTTTCTCTGGTTTTTGTGTGCATGGCCCATTTGCGGCTCGGGGGGCTTAAGGGGAAGAAGAGTACCCCTAGCATTGGTTGGGAGGTACCAGTGAGGTCTTAGCGGTTAGCAATCAGTAGCTAGACGGAGCACAAGCGCAAGACAATCACTTTGAATTCTGCATCTCCGGTCACGGTATTATTGAAAATTGTATTTGTAAAATATTGATTTGTATGTATTTTCCATTTAGAAATTGTTGTCACTGTACTATATATCTGGCTTCAGTTTGCAAGCTTTTGGATGATGAATGTGTATAATAATGGTTGAAAATAGATATTGTGTATGAATGGTTTTCCCATGTTCTGGTGCACACTTATCCTTAGTGATAATGAATAGGTCTTATGCTCGCCATTTGCAGAATTTATACTAAAATTTTGATAAGCTTGAGGTCTGTGATATTATTAGATTATACAGTGCACTTTCTTCTTGTTGAAACGGAGTAAGAATAATAAGATTCCTTTTAAGGTATGTAATCATTTATTTTTGAAGTAAAAGTATGTCAAAACCTGTGATCAGGACGATAAACGGCTCTAATTTTCAAGAATGTACCACTCGAGGTATGTAAATATTTGCCAACTTCCATTGCAGTACAATATGCACCTTTGTTATTGGGTTTTCTAGACTTCCAAAATTGTGGGAGAACTATGATTACTTGAAAAACATTTACCAATGATTAGGCAAACATCAAAATATATACTTGAGGCTATGCTAAGTTTATTACCCCAAAATGGTTGAGAATAGTCCATACTTCAATGGGTAGAGAAGAAAATACTGGAAGCCTGAAAAAAAATCCTTTGCAACATCTTCATCTCTTAGTCTAANTCCTAATAAAATTTTAATAAAAAGAATTAAACGGGCATTTTGGAAACTAGTCACTAGAGAACTCTATAAAATAAAGGGCAGAGGAGGGGAATGAATGATGACCGATATGCGTAAGGTTATGCTGTCGAAATTTTTCTTGACTATTTTTTCTTGTGGGAGTTGGGATGCCCAACTCGAAAAGGTAGTGTTTTCTCAACCTTGTGAGGCAAGCTGGGAGCTAGATTTTTCTCTGGTTTTTGTGTGCATGGTCCGTTTGCGGCTCGGGGGGGTTAAGGGGAAGTAGAGTACCCCTAGCGTCGGCTGGGAGGTACCAATGAGGTATTAGCGGTTAGAAATCAGTAGCTAGACGGAGCACAAGCGCAAGACAATCACTTTGAATTCTGTGTCTCCAGTCACGGTATTATTGAAAATTGTATTTGTAAAATATTGATTTGTATGTATTTTCCATTTAGAAATTGTTGTCACTGTACTATATATCTGGCTTCATTTTGCAAGCTTCTAGATGATGAATGTGAATAATAATGGTTGAAAATAGATATTGTGTATGAGTGGTTTTCCCATGTTCTGGTGCACACTTATCCTTAGTGATAATGAATAGGTCTTATGCTTGCCATTTGCAGAATTTATACTAAAATTTTAATAAGATTGAGGTCTGTGATATGATTAGATTATACAGTGCACTTTCTTCTTGTTGAAACGGAGTAAGAATAATAAGATTCCTTTTAAGGTATGTAATCATTTATTTTTGAAGTAAAAGTAAGTCAAAACCTGCGATCAGGACAATAAATGGCTCTAATTTTCAAGAACGTACCGCTCAAGGTATGTAAATATCTACCAACTTCCATTGCAGTACAGTATGCACCTTTGTTATTGGGTTTTCTAGACTTCCAAAATTGTGGGAGAACTATGATTACTTGAAAAACATTTACCAATGATCAGGAAAACATCAAAATATATACTTGAGGCTCTGCTAAGTTTATTACCCCAAAATGGTTGAGAATAGTCCATACTTCAATGGGTAGAGAAGAAAATACTGGAAGCCTGAAAAAAAATCCTTTGCAACATCTTCATCTCTTAGTCTAAGATTGATATCGAACCCTTTTTCGAGAAACCCAGACTAGAACTCTCTCCATGTTTTGTAGAACAAGTATTGAATAAATTTGAAAGTGCAAGGATGCAGGCTTTTACTTGTTTTTTAAATGGTCAGGCAAACATCACGGGTGCACAAACAATGTTGAGTCTTATCACATTATTATTGGATCTCTAGGAAGAATAAGGAAGTTTGAGCTTGTGTGGGTCCTAATAAATGATATGAAAGGTAGGGGGATATTGACCCAAAAAGAATTTTCTATGGTGATAAAGTGGCATGCCAAGGCACGTATGGATAAGGAGGTCATCGAAACCATCAAAAACATGGGCAAATTTGGCCTATCACTAGATTTGGATACCTTTAATCATCTCCTTATTTCTTTATGCAAATGAAAGTATGTGAGGAGGGCACAAGAAGTTTTGATGAAATGAAGGTGGGATATGTTCTTGATTTGAGGACTTATAGTATAATGCCGGAAGGATGGGGGGATGAATGAAAGATGAATAAAGTTAGAGACATTTTTCAGGAGATGATTGATAGGGATTTTGAGCTTGATATTGTGGCATATGTCATCCTCATGAATGCACTTTGTATGGGAGGTAAGATTGAAGAAGCTGCGAAGGTGCTCGGTGAGATGAGAAGTAGGGGATGCAAGCCTAATCCCCATGCTTATAGTGTTTTGGTTCATGCCTATGGTTCCAAGAAGCAATTTGGTGAATCCTTAGATATTTTTGCAAAGATGAAGAACAATAATTGTGCACCACCATCCCATTGTGAGCATCCCCTACGATTTACTTAACAACCAGAATGCTCACCCTCACCTCTATGTTTTCCCTCTTTCCAGAATGCTTGCGTCCTTCCTCTACGTTAATGCATTTTTTTCCTTAGCAATTTCTGTTTTTACTACCAACGGATTTCCATGCTTCTACCACGATTTTTTCCCATTAAATGCTCGACGATTTTGGTGTGTAATCACTCATCCCATTTTCGTTTCTCCTTGACAGAGGATGCCATTAATGGGAGTGGTTCTCATGTGGTTTCCTTCAGATGTCTTTTGTTTCCCTGCTGACAACCTCCTTTACTCCATCCCTCCTCTGCTTAGTGCCTCTGTTGTTAGAATTGATAAATCATTTCTTAGGTTTTGAATTAAAATTTCAATTATCGGTGCACAGGTTATATCAGTGCACATGTTGGATAACAATGATGAAAGTATATTTTGATCTATCTCTCCACCAGGATCATGTAGTGACAGAGGAGGAGGAGGAGGAGGATCGATGGATGGTGAAACTAGTGACACATGTGGTGTTAGGGTTCTAACACACACATAGGTAGAACAATATGTTCGAATGTAATAAAGGTCAATATTAATAAGGCCTTTCAATAAAATAGAATAATGAGAATGTAAGAAGACCCAATAGAATCTTCTGCTTCTACAAGGATCTTCCTCTAGATGCTTCTTTTTAGTATAAATAGGAGTCAAGGGTATGAGAACCCTAGCTTGGAGATTATTGTAATAGAGCTCTGCTCAACTGGAGGTTTCCTCCTCAAAGAGGCCCGTGAACATTGCTTTCAGATTCAAAGTGTTATTTTTGTTGTTATTCTTATATCATTTCAGTGTTATTGTGGTGAATGTTCTGGTTATATTGTTGTTATTATGCCATTACTAGCATTTTATTTATGTTCTGCATACATTTTATATCTAGTATATTACAAGTGGTATTAGAGCACTTTCCTCGGTAGAAAGTGTGGGTTAAATTTTTTTCAGGGTAGAGACGCATTCCAACGTCTTTAAGCCACCGAGATCTGTCGTTACGCGCATAAATCCATGATTGAGGGATTCATACACGCAAGAAATACAAGTGGTACTTAAGCGCACATATGTTGGCCACCCTTGTAACACCTGTTGGTACCCCTTCGAGTGCTAGTGCATCAAACAACACTTGTGTACGGATCGGCCTAGATTACCTGAAGCCCTTTTTAAATAAATTGATCAGCCACTTGACTACTATAGTGATGCAGGAGCATCATACCACGTCAAGCGATCCAACACGAAAGCGGGAGACAGCTGGACAAGCCAGCACAAACTTCTTTTTGAAAACACTTTGATATTGTTGCGCCAAACATTAATGCATTGATGTGATGAAGCGCACTTGTATTGTAAAGGGGACCTTGAGCCTTTAAGCTCACGTCCTTAGTAGATAAGAAGGAATTTAATAGATTTAATGCAGGTAGATAGGAATTTATTTCTAGATTTGGTAGTTTCAGTTTTCGAGAGGGAAAATGGATATAGACACCCTCCTTTGTATCATTGTAACATTATCATTCATTCAGAAAAGAAGAGCAGAGCAGAGAACTTGTGGAGAACACCCATGTACAGATTGAATTAATAGAAGAAAGACTTTGATTCAGTTTCATGGTTTCTATTGTTTCTCTGTGTTGATATTATGCTCATGGATGTTTGTTTTCTGTTATGCACTTGCTTTGAATATGTTGTGTATGCGATTTCATAGTTAAATTGAAATCTGTGAGAGAAAGAAATTAGTTTCAATTGTTTCTCTATTCTGAGCCAAGTGATTCTTGCATAGAGTGCAGTGAAATTCGTCCGCAAGGAGTGCGTGACTGCAGGGCTCAGATAGAGGAAACTTTTGTACTAAGTTCTCAGAGTACGGGAATTGGCACCAGAGCTGTGCAAGGTGTGCGCAGGCTGGACGAGACTCAGGGTTGTGATTCTGAGCTAGGGGAGTGGAAGATTTCTGCTGCAGAAGTGTGCAGGACTGAAGAGTCCCAATACTTGGTCGTATTCAGAGCTTTGCTGCAAGGTGTGCATGCAACAAGTCTTCACCAAGATTTGTGAAGCAAGGACAAGCTCAGGAGGGATATTTCCTTCACGATCCTATGGGACAGATCCAGGAGGAGGTTCGAACAGGGTGGAGCTTTAGAGCGAAAGAAATATCCAAGGAGGAGAATTGATGGCCAGGGTTCGCAGGGGAGAGTCACGAAGTCCCGTCGACTGTCAGATCTTGGAGAAGTTGTGAGGGGTTTAACCCTGAGGCACCGGACGAACCAAGTGCCATCACATATCGACATATCGGGTTTCATGGAGACAAGAGTTTTAGGTTTGTTGAAATCACGATTAACGATTTCTCGATGCCACGGGAGCCGTCGATCATCGCTAGGACACGTGGCATGAGATCCCGGGAAGTCGGGGTTCGGCGTTCGGGACTTTTCGGTGCAAAGAAATTGCGACCGGTGAAATCGCGATCCCGCGATTCCCGATAGAGCAGAGAGAGGGAGTGACATGGCGAGGAGATAGCACACGTGCCATCGGAGTTCAGGGTTCGGAGATTTGTAGTGCAAGTGAACCGTGACATTGCATGCGTCAATTTCTCGATAGGGAAATCCCCAAAAGGAACAGGAGTGTTGACTCGTTGACCCATCGGGGTTCGGGGTTTTGATTTACAAGAGAATAGTGCCACGAGCTTCGCGATATCGCGAAACCCGATTTCCCAACAAGCGAAGGGGAGATCACGGAAGGAGATTTCTGTGGGTAGGAAACTTTCGACGAGGGAGTTGATGGGCATTTTATCTCATTGGGCCAGAGTTTAGAGAAGGTACTGGTGATCGCGATCGTTCTTCGGGGAGCGTAGAGCGGTTGCATCATATAGTGTCACCGAGAACAACACTTGGGAAGATACTCTCTAGTACCTGGGTAGTCGAGTAGTACAGCTAAGGGTACGGTCTATCCTCCTTAGTTAGTGCCCTGAGATATTGGGCTGAG
>JZKD02S2042576.1:23600-37075 GCA_000966675.3 Picea glauca
TTTTGGTTGAGGTACATGTTGAGTACATGGTTGAGACAAGTAGTTGATGAGTTGGCACATACATGAGGTGTATAGTTGATGATGTTGGTACATATTGATGAATCATATTTGATGATTAGTTGACACATTATTGGTACATACTTGGTACATGGTTGGATGCACTTGTTTATGGTACAAGTTGATTATAGGTTGAGGTATAGGTTGATGCATGGTTCATATTTATTGGTACAGGCTTACAACGATATATCTCACAGTGACAGGTTGACAGTGGTTCCATCATTCTACTTCTACTTCAGGGTGGAAGGATGGGGCAAGTATAGGTGGTTGTATCCACCTTTCGGTTCTAGCCGAAGAACATAGGGGGTTGTATCCTCCTTCTGGTTGTAGCCAGAGAATTGGGGAGTTGGATCTTCCCTCAGGTTGTAGCCTGAGAAACTAGGGGGTTGGAGCCTCCTTCCAGTTGTAGCTGGAAAAAAAAGGAAGTTGGTGCTTCCAATGAATATAATTCTTCAAGACATATAATAAAAATCATTATGTGGTTTTCTCTCGATTTGGGTTTCCACGTAAAACACTGGTGTAATGTGTATTTGTATGTTTGTTCATTTGTTCATTGCTTATTTACTCTGTAGTTATTGGATGATAATGCTTCATTGATATTATATGGTTAAAAAGGATTAAGTTGCTCTATTACTGATTCACCCCCCCTCTTAGTAATCCAACATTGTGGGCTTACAGGACTACCATGAAGAAGCTACACAGGTATACTCCATTTTAGTTGGTTTATGGGAAAGAAGTTGTTGTACCTACATAGTTTATTACCCCTAGTCTCTATATAGCATAGGCTACACACATGACAAATGATGAATCAACTGCATAGAGGATTACAGATTTGCAAGAACTCGAGGAAGCAAGATTTCTAGCAGATTTTCATGAGACAGTTGAGAAAGATAGACATAAATCTTGGCATGATAGGCACATTAAGGCTAAAATATTTGCGCAATGGGATAAGGTACTACTCTACGATAGCCGATATCAGAAAAATCCAGGAAATTTTTGCATGCATTGGTTGGGCCCATTCATAGTTGCAGAAATCCGACACTCTGGTGCAGTCAAGCTAGCGCAACTGGATGGTATCCTTCGACCAGGATGGTGAATGGAGCCCACCTAAAACCCTATATTTCTCATGATTGAGCCAAAGGACTGTTGCTCCAATCCAAGGGAGCATGTACAGTAGTTATATTTTAATTTCCTATAATTTCTTTAATACAGTTAATAACATCGGAGTGTGCATTGTTGTGCCATGCTATATACTTATTTTTCAGTCTAAGCAATGCTTTTGTGAAGAATTGCTTACTCATATGCACAGGATCAAAAGAGTTACCATTACATTAAATGAAGTCATTAAATATGATGGGGACCCCCATTTTGGTCAGAGGCGGGGCGAATTTGAATTGTATCACAACCCATGTGTCACATGCATCCCGTCCAATCATACCCTTTATGATAGCTACAGTAACCCATCATAACTTTTTGGTAATCCATAAAGGTGTGATATACATAGATGACATTGGTATCCCTACCATGATTCTCAACCATTAAAACGGTAATCCCTCAGGTCGACCACATCCATGTCAGCTCGTTCATTAAATCCAGGATCACCCTATAAGATTTTACCCCATTATTAGTCTCGTCAGACACCTAAGCTTACGATTGCATTTATGGTTTAATGATGAGTGTCCTTTGGAGTAATTACAGAGCTCTCCATTTATCCCATGTATAATACTTTGTGAACTCACGAGTGAGACTTATTGTTTACCTCAGTTATCCTTTGTCTTGCCCTATCTGCACTCTCGTCTCGCTTGTGAAATCTCCTTCTCCCCAGTCGTGACACTACACCCCAAATCAGCCCATCTAGTTTTCTATAAATCTAGATCCAAAATGCCAAGAGTAACATGAGGTCAGAGTTCATCTCCAAAAGAGGCAATTCCAGATGAATCATGTGATCTCCGAGTCGAGATCATGGGCCATGTCAAGGGAAAGGCCGATCAAGTAAAACTCCTCGACCTTCAACTAATGGACCAAGTGTTGTTTTCGTAGATGAACATTAGTGTATTCTAGGACTTGGCCTCTGATGTAATGGGAGGCATGCAGTTTGTGTCAAAGCCAGAGTTCATCAAATTGTTCAATTCCACCATCACGAACCTCAGGGATCTACCAGTTTTCAGAACTACTGGTGAGGTTGTGGGATGCACCAAGTTTTTTATTAGTCGGGTGCATGACAGGATCTTATTGCTAGATAGAAGATATATGATTCATGGTGAGGATATTCACCAGCTCACCGACTATCCATTGAGGGTGAGGACGTATCAAAAGGATTCCAAGGCCCAATAAAACATGGGAAGAAGAAGGGTGAAGTCATCTTGTATGAGAAATTCCATACATAGAGAGGTGGGCATACGGCCAAAATCAACCCAATCCTACCAGAGACGGTCTAGAAATCCTACTATGTGATCACTAGTAAGGTTATGCGCTCATACTACAAGGGTGAGTGCACCTTAAATTATCTTTCTGTAGAAGACTTCTATGTAAATGGAGTTGTGTTCAACTGGTGCAACTACCTATTAGAGGAACTCCTAGTTGTGTGTGAGGAAGCCCAGAAGAAGGGAGGAACTTTTACATATGGCTACATGTTGGTAGCATTCGTAATGTGGAAATGAAATTCACCTCCAGGAAGACAATTGTCACCTGCAGATAAGGGTCACCTAGCCAAGATGCTCGAGCCCTGGCACTCAAGGTCGGACTCAGAGAATATGGAGTTCAACAATGAAATGTTCCTGAAGTCGTACAACCACCTCATTGACGCAACTCAGTGGTTGCGCATACCACAAGAACTATTGAATATCAACACCTAGAACACCGCATTTGGTCTAAATCACCACTACACTTTTGTTTGGTCAAGGAATGTGAATTCTAAGGACTTCCACATAAGGTTGTTACCCTTTTATCTGGACAAAGAATCCTTTAACAAGGAAGTCGTTTCATGGGTCGGTGTTAAGCGCAACCCATGAAAGTATGGTATGCATTATATCTTTCCACTAAAGAAAAAAGGAGCAGAAAGAAGGAGTGGGTTCGATTTCCATCCCAACAGAAAAGAAGAAGAAGAAGGTCAAAATGCCATCGAATTCAAAATAAGAAGAGGAAAAGGTACCCCTGGAAAAGACTAAGAGGACATTGTTTATGTTTCTGTAGCTCCCAGAATAGGTCATGCTATCAGGGAAGGATGTCAACGACATTCTAGCTTCCGCATTCATAGGGTATGTTTCAACCAAGAAACCCCAAACAAGTATTTCCCCTGTCAAAATATTGAGCCCACAACCAATATCCATAGCTATAACTCATACCAGAGCCGCCAATCATGTTGCCCAAACTGTGATTAATATCATAGATGATCCTGAGCTAGACATTGCTTCCTACACAATTTTCATCACTGAACAATATCCATCGCCACAACAAGCCCCATCGCCACCACAAGAGACCACCATTCCCTCCCAACCCACTTTGCCTGAGCCAATGCAGCTAGATCTTCCCAACCCTTCTGACAATGTAAAAGAACTCACTACCATGACCACCAAAGCCTTGAGCCAACCAGCCACTCCATCGATACCCATTTCAGTCACTCTTCCTTCGACAGAGAGTCAGAAATAAGAAATCCCACCACTTGCTCCAATACTACAATTTCCAGGCACCAAGAGTCATCTCTCAACAATCAATGTTGAAATTCTGATCATCAGAAGAGAGACTCCAGAATTTTCATTACATATAGAGGCAGGAACACATCTAGTTCATAAACAATCCTAAACAAAATCAGTACAGAGAGCATCATCCCTAAAATAACAGTTGGATCCAGTCCTCTAGAATCCACAACAATGTGCATAATTGTTGTAGATTTTCCTGGAAAAGATAGAGGTTCTCCCTATACTTCCAACGACTCTGGAGACAATACTTGCACATCAACTGCAAGGTCCATCCCGAAGGGAAGAAGAGGTGGAGACACCCTCCAAACATTTGATGGATAGTGGACTACCACTACAATTCTGGTACTAGTTCTAGAGATCAATTCTAACTACCCCTGGATATCGAGGAATTGGAGCATAGGATCCAACAGGCCAAAAGGGAAGCCAATTTCTGGAAACAAGAAGGAATCCTTGTGCAATCATGACAAAAGGAGGAGGAATATTCAAAGATTCAGGTAGATCATAAGGTAGAAAAGGTAAAGGAAAAACTCACAAAGGCCTGGACAACGATCAAAAAGACGGTGCCTCAGCTGCCAAAATCCAATGCAACAATTGAGCTTGTCAAGAAGATCAAATTAATTCAAGTATCCTGGTATGAGCTGGTAGAACAAGCAGTATATCTTGAAGTACATTTGCGAGACAGTGAGAGAGAAGATGAACTGGAACCCAAAAAGCTACAAGAGCAACTGGAAAAAGTGGTCTTGGAAGAAAACAATGCAAGAGTAATCTTGCATAAAAGGACTCCAGAATGCACAACCATTTTCAAAGAGGTTAGTGATTGGATGGGAATCATTTCTAAGAGAAACCAAACATTGGAAGACCTATTCTTGCAGATCCAATCGCTCAATGCAGAAGTAGCCAACACCATGGATCCGTTGGAACAATAAGAGAAATTTGACAAGATCCAGCAAGAAGACAATGATCTAAGTGCATTATTTGAAGCTCAAAATATGGCTAAGAAAGAACTACGAGAGTTTCGACCTGTAGTCCAGATAGCCTATCTACATATGCATCAAGTGGACACCATAGTTGATTCAAAATGGAATTCTCTAGTTGTGTCCAAGCCAAAATAATGCATTACAGATGCCACCCAACATTTTTTTGTTGAAGCTTCACTACTTTCCATGAAGTGGCAAGACAAAGTGGACAACTTCTAAGATGTTAGGAAAAGATCTCTAGAACTAGTACCTGAGTTGGGCCCTTCGTTTTAAGAAGATAAAGTAGAAATAGTCCAAGATGGAAATGGAAGCAACCTGGAACCAGATGGCAAGGAAGAAAAACAAACTAACCTAGATTCCATGGAAAAGTTCAAGACTTGACTCGGGGCAAGTCAAGGATTGTGGTCGAAGCCTGTTGGGCCCTTTGTTTTCATAAATATAAGTTGTGCAAGTTATGTTGCAGCTTCATTTTGGTGAACAAAAATTGTGCAAGTTGTTGAAGAGTCGTACAGAGGACTAATTGAAGAAACAAAAAATTGTTGGAAAGACAACACAACATCAGTTTTGAAGAAGGAAGTTGCAACAAGATCAAGAACAAGAGATAACTATCGGGTTCTCAACCAACAAAATCAAGATGAGATTATATATATGAGACTGATATGATTGTAAAAGGTTGCTTTTATTAGGATATATGTTATTAAGGTTGGGTTAGGATTGTCGTTGTTTCTAGAGTCATTGTTGTTATCTTGGTGTCGTTAGCTTAGCTGATTCTTGAGATCTGGATAAGAACCAAACTATCAATGTAATAGACTTTTGTATTATTGTAGAGTTGGAAGCATCCTCAGATCACTTGTATATGTAACTCAAGCTGTGAGAAGAACCTAATATGTTAATACAATTGGGGACCCAAATTTTGAACATATCATGTGTATTTAGTATTCGGAATGTATTGAATGTTAATTTGTATTATCTTTATGTCTGATACACTTAATTGGTTATAGCATATTTATGAATATCATCGCAACTCTATTTTCTTCATTCTCAGTTAGTAAATGTTCAGATCTGCTAGAGGCTTAATCTATATTGTGCAAGACTAACCTGAATCTTCATACCTCGGAGATTTTTCTAAGTAGTCTCCTTACCCTTCCCTCTCTTTCTTGTCTCAATTGTGCTTCAGGTGAGACTTCTTCCCTCCAGGGAAGATGAAAATGCCAGTGCTCTAGACTACTTCAGTAACTTTTGTTGGAAACTGTAAGATGACCCTGGTCTGACAACTTCCATGCAAACAGTGGTGGATATGGACACTTGGAATTTTTTTAGAGAGAAGACCCTTGCATGATGATACTATCGCATGAGGGAGGAGCCTTTGGAGGTCCAAAAATTAATCTTCAAGCTCAATGTCCACATAAAAATGCCAAAACATCACCCTAGAAAGGGATGACGTCATTGATAGGGTTTTACTTATGTGCAAATTATGAATTAAAAAATTTTATTTTTGAAAAGGGGAACGAGTAAGGGTTGTTGTCCCCTTATCTTGTGGTTTAACCTCTAAATTTCGACAAAATATGTTTTATAGGATTTGTATAAATAGAGATCATCTGTATCTCATTTGATCATAGCTCTCCCATTGTGAGAAGACATATTGGTTGAAATTTGCGCCCTCTTGGGAATTTTTGGTATATATCTTGTGCAAATGCTTCTTGGTGATATTTCTTGGTGAATTTTAGAGATAAAGTGGTGTGCCCATCTTGAAGGACTATGTTCTTTCTCTTTGATGGTAATTTTCTTGGTGAACTAGGGTTTGATCTCTCTCTCTCTCTCTCTATATATATATATATATTGGAATTGGTAAGAAAAATATGCATTTTATTACATCTTTCTTCCTTGTTCTTGGTCATTGTTGGCTGAAACCATAGGAGGAGTATGTTGTATACACCCTCTGTTAAGCTTCATCTTATTTTCTAAGTTTATAAGTCAGTTTGGGCATTGAGGGTTGCTAGGAGAAGTACGAGTGTGTACACCCTCCTAGATTTTCTCTAGTTTGATTGGCATGCCCTAGGGAGTAAGAGGATTTAAACCCCTATGATTTTTTTTTATCTAACTCCTGATTCTAAGTCTCCATTCACCCAATTTTAAAGGAACTAATCTAAATTTTTCATTGTAGAAATAAATTGTTTGTCTTGGTAAACGTGATTTAGTGAGATATTGATCTTGTTCAAGTTGGAAACTTTTATGCATGTTAAGATCTTGTCAAGGCCACTAAGACATATTTATTGTCTTGGTATTATTAGAGATATAAATCATTAATATCTACAACCATTAGGGATGCAACAAATTATTCTTTTACTTTCTTATAACTCACTTTTCAACCGTCAGAATTGCTAAAAGTTTACCAACATAATCTACTAGTCCTAACACATATTTTGGGTGGATCTTTTGCAAGTTTTGGTGGATAATTTTTTTGATGTAACAAATTGGTTGCTACATACATAAGGTTTCAATTATATCTCTACAATACTTGTCTATAAAAGTCTTATATTGATGCTAAATGCTTATGCTTTTATACTCCAGTTGTATTAGTGTTTAATAACTTATCTCTTGCATAGTTCATGTGACTCTTAGCATCTTATCCAACATCTTTGTTAATTGTTTCTTGCTTATATATATCTATGTTGATTTCTGCAAATAGGGACAACAATATTAACTTGCTTGTCCACTTAAGATAGATCTTGTACATTTGGTTTTTCTTGTGTCTCGGGAAGGTACAAAAACTTTTTGCAGGTACTCAAAGAATTGGAAACCTTAAACCACTTCTGAGACATGTCATCAAAGTCATCTTACACTTCATTTCATCATATCACTTTTCGTCTCATTTCCTCCTAGGGTCACGAGGGATTCCCCCCTTGAGGTGATCACTTCACCTATAAAGTGATAGAAGTACCTATCTGAGGTGACAATGGGTAGGTATTCTCCTAGTTGTCACCATATTGTGGTTTGGTTTGGGATTTTCCCAACCTACACTTTGTGTAATAACATTTTGGTGCCATTATCGGGGAGGATTTTGAATCCTTTTCTGAACCCTAATGACACTTTGGAAATATATCCCAAAGCCTTCCCCCAACTTTCCTGGAAACTCCACTTGAAGGAATTATTCTTTCCATATTTTGATGAGCCTTGATCTCATATGGCAACTCCATTGAGGCGTTAACCCAAGTAATGGAACCATGGAATCACGAGACTTAATTACCATGGGAATTCCATAATTTGTACCCTTCTCTTGATGTTTAGAATATATTTGGATATCCGAATCATTTCTTTACAGTGTGAAGGGAAATTTCCCTAAATTTAATGGTGATCCAGCTCTAGCAGTCACCCATGTCGTGAATTATATGAAGTATGCTTCAAGATTAAATGTGTTACATGAAGATGTGTTGATGAAAATTTATCGTATATTCATTGGAATCAAATCAAAGGAGTTGTATTACATACTCATGTAATCCAATAAGTATCCCATCTTCTACAAATCTCATTGAGAACTTCTCAATCATTATCGACCAACTACCCAAAATTTGCAAGATACTTTCCAATAGCTCAAAGACGCTCTTTGCAAAGAAGGTTTTCCTATATATGAGGATGAAGAAAAGTTGGAAGAATATCCTGTTGAAGTTTATCATGTTGAATATCTAGACGAGACATTTGATGAAGATGAAGTGCTTAAATTTTCCCTTCTACTTGATGAAGACAACCATGCCTCTGCTCCTCCTGCACATCAAGAAGAGAACATGATGAGTTGTGAACCTTTTGAATATCTTAAAAATACTTTATTCCATGAATTTGGAAGTGAAGAAGTGTTAGAGGATCTCTTGTATGAGATAGGTCCTTTTGAAGAAAAGAAACTTAAGTGCTCCATGTTAAGGATCAAGCCCCTTGTTATGGAAAGGCAATAGAGGGGCATGTCCATAAAGAGAAAGAGGAATTCCAACGAATCACAACATGTTGAGACATCATTATATTTTATCCTTCTTGATCAAGGTGATGTTGTCCAACCTTTTTTTCTTCATGCACATGAATTTGAAGAAGTGATTAGTCCCAATTGTGAAAAAAATGAAAATCTAGTTGAAGCTTCCCTGACCCCTGCTCTTCCTACACATGAAGACAAAGAGATAGTCATTTTTGGTCACATTGATGGTCATATGAAAGAAACCTTGGATATGGTTGATGAGAAAATAGACACTTTCATACAAACTAGGAGACGCACTTGGGATTTTGGTCATTTCATTTTCTATAGAGACCCCATTTACGACATTAAGGGTAGCTCTCAAGAAAAGAGGGATGATTTGTCACCTTCAGAGGACTGGTCTTCATGTGTATATGATTCATATGTTTGGTAGAATTATGATGACATGGTTATAGATTTGTTATGCCCATTCGAGGATGACCTGTCGCAACATTTTCAGGGTGATTTTCATTCATCCTGTGGGAGTTGTGATGCATATCCTTTTTGGGATGTAGACTTGTTTTATGAGGACTTTCAGCCACCTTCATCCTTGTATTTATATGGATAACAATATCTGCCCATTCTAGAGCATTCAAAGACTCATGCCATGAAGCAGCAGTTTTTTCATCTTGGGGCCCTTTGGAAGGATTTACAGATAAAGAAGAAACATGTTTTGGATGTGGGAAAAGAGTCCTTCTTAGGACCTGAGGTCCTCGCTTATGTTTTATCCTCTTCTCTGGGGAAAAATAAGGTTTTGTTGGGATATCTTATCCTTTCTCAACCTTCAAGGAGCAATGATTTTCTAGGTGAACATGAAGTCAAGCCATCATCTACATATGGTAGCCCTCTTCAGAGATGGATTGATTAGGCTTGTGGCTACACTTTCAGGCAGGATGATCAAGCTGGTGGTTTCTCTTTCCAGTAGGATTTCCTCCCTCCCACCCATCTCCATGAGTTTCATTTCATGACTAATTATATGTGTATTTATACTCATGATTATTATGTGCTTAACTTATCTTTGTTGTATTACATGATTAAGCATAGGGGGAGATACCTTGATGAAATGATGAACAGATGGTTGCACGAATTCACCTGACATTTCAAGACCTGATCTTCAGGTCCCCAGGGCCCCAGGGCCCCATGTAAGTAGGGAGTTCATCTTTCTTTCCTGCATTTTCATATTGATTTCTCATGGTATTTAGTCGCATCTCATATTTCATTTTTCCCTACTTGCATATTGTTTCATGTTTAGTTTAGATTTTTTTGAAAAAATGCTAAAATTTTATTTTCTAGATTAGTTTCATTTTTGGTTTTGATATACATGGAACAAGGGTGATAGAAATGCTCTATATTTTACAGTGTTATATATTATTGTAGGCATAGGTCCACCAAAATATGTTGTGGTTCTCATGCATTATACAATCACTACATGTCCCCAAGTAGGAGCATGATGTGACCAGGGTAGAGTCAAGGTGGGCACATTTTTTCATGCTTAGGTAGAAGGCCCACCTTGGCTTCAAACTAGAAAACATATTAAAACAATAAAAAGTAATAAATGGGCTTGGAAAAAGGTGCAACACACCCTCTACAAAGGCACCCATAAATGAGGCACTACAACCCCTTATATGTCATGAACCCCATGCCCAAAGGTATTCCCCCCATCCATGAAACCTCATCCACATGACTTAGAAGGAGGTCCCCTTGGGAAACACCCCTAAACTTAAGGTACGATTCACCCAATAGGTCATTTTTTCAACCCTCCCATACCTAAACTTGGAAAATTGCATAGGGTCTTTGAGCATTGGTATATTTTGATGAGGTGGTTTGGATTTAATTTCTTATATGACTCTTTTATTTATTTGATTTAATCATCATGGTTCATTTGAATTGATGTCCTTGGAGGGAGTATCCATTTGCCTTTGCAAGACCTAACCGATGGACATTTTTGGAAGAACCAGCATAGCTTAGGCTTCCATGGGGCTTGAAGCCCACAGGTTGGATGCCAAGGGACCACACTCTATATGATGATGAAATTTCTTTGGAGGCCTAGAGGAGACCTTGGAGGACCTTTCCCAGCCCCTACATGCCAAACAACTTGCTTGAAAGGGGAAAAACATCACCTTTTGGGGGATTGACGTCACCCTAGGGCTAGGGTTTGGTGGTGGATATGGACACTTGGAATTTTTAACAGAGAATACCCTTGCATGATGATCCTATTGCATGAGGGAGAAGACTTTGGAGGCCCAACGATTCATATTCAAGTTCAATGTCCACCTAAAAATGCCAAAATGTCACCCTAGAAAGGGATGTCATCATTTCTAGTGTTTTTCTTATGTGCAAATTATGAATTAAAAGTATTATTTTGGAAAAGGAGCAATAGTAAGGGTTGTTGTTCACTTATCTTGTGGTTTACTCTTTGAATGTGGAAAAACTATGTTTTAGAGGATTTGTATAAATAAAGATCATTTGTAACTCATTTGATCATATCTCTCCCATTGTGAGAAGACATATTGGCTTAAATTTGCGCCCTCTTGGTCATTTTTGGTATCTCTCACTTTTGAAAATGCTTCTTGGTGATATTTCTTGGTGAATTCTTTCTCTTGGATGGTAATTTGCTTGGTGAACTAGGGTTTGATCTCTCTCTCTCTTGGAATTGGTAATGAAAATATATATTGTGTTAGTTATTTCTTTCTTTTTCTTGGTCATTATTGGTTGAAACCCTAGGAGTATGTTGTATACACCCTCCATTAAGCTTCATATTATTTGCTAAGTTTATAAGTCATTTTAGGAAAGGGTTTCTAGGAGAAGTACAAGTGTGTAAACCCTCCTAGATTTACACTATTTTGATTGGCATGCCCTAGGGAGTAAGAGGATTTACACCCCTAGGTTTTTTTTTTATCTAACTCATGCTTCTAAGACTCCATTCGCCCAATTTTAAAGGCACTACTCTAAAGTTTTCATTGGATAAATAAATTGTTTTCCTTGGTAAACGTGATTTAGTGAGATATTGATCTTGTTCAAGTTGGAAACTTTTCTGCATGTTAAGATCTTGTCAAGGCCACTAAGGAATATTTATTGGTTTGGTATTCTTATATCTATAACTCGTTAATAGATACATCCATTAGGTCTGCAACAAATTATTGTTTTACTTGCTTATAACTCACTTTTCAACCGTCAGAATTTGCTAAAAGTTTTGGTGGCTGGTTTTTCTGCTATAAAAAGTTGTTTTCTACAACCATAAGGCTGCAATTATATCTCCTCAATACTTGTCTATAACAGCCTTACATTGATGCTAAAGTTGTATGCTTTTATACTCGAGTTGTACTAGTGTTTACTAGCTTATCTCTTGCATCGTTCACATGACTCTTAGCATATTATACAGTAGCTTTGTTAATTGTTTCTTCTTTATATATATCTCTGTTGCTTGCTACAAATAGTGAAAGAAATCTTAAATTTCTTTTCCACTTAACATATATCTAGTACATTTGTATTTTCTTATGTCTCGGGAAGGTACAAATACTTTCCACAGGTACTCAAAGACTTGGAAACCTTAAACCACTTTTGAGACGTGTCATCAAATTCATCTTCCACTTATAAAATTGAACTATAGGGGAATTCATTTCATCATATCACTTTTTGTCTCATTCCCCCCTAGGGTCACCCAGGATTCCCCCCTTGAGGTGATCACTTCACCTCTAAAGTGACGAGAGTACCTATCTAAGGTGACAATGTGTATGGATTCTCCTAGTTGTCACCATCTTGATGCAAAGTCTATGATGAAAAAGTTCATTTCACTAAACTATTCACCAAGTCTGTGAATGAGCCCGCGAAACTTCCTTCGCAACAAATTTCCTTCAAATTTTTCTCTGATACCATCTATCATCGAGATAGTGGTGAAGAGATCCCCAAACCTTATCCAATATATGCAATGAATCCATTCTGATATCATCTATCGTCAAGATAGTGGTGAATATATCCTCAACCCTTCTCCAAAATCTAAAACAAATCCACTATGATACCATCTATCATCAAGATAGTGGTGAAGAGCTCCCCAAACCTTCTCCAAAATCTTCAACGAAACCACTCTAATACAATTTGTCACATCCCCACAGTGTGCCTTATGATCATGCACCTCTTGATGGCATGTGACACCACAACGTTTCTCACTTGGATCCTTGGAAACACCAAGGATACTTGGTCCGGACTATGCCTCTTTACCTATAGAGTACCCATACTCCATTATAGTTTACTGGTGAGTCACACTCCTACTCTAGTGCAACTCTTGTATACTTAGAAATTTGTTAACAAGTTTAACACTTAGTCATATACAAGCGTACATCCATGAACATGAGAATCCAAGCGAATGACATTCAAACATACTATAGAAACATAAATATAGTGTGGGTGGCACAAATTGTTCTTAACACCCGGCTAAGTATTTTTTATTTCAAAACAGTTACAAAATGAGCACTATCGACTCGGTTTACAAATTCGACAAAGTCACATGACTCGCCTCACCTCACCAAGACACTCATAAACATATGTTTCTCACCAATAATTTATGTCGCAACCATCTCTACAACCTCCTGCGATGCACCTCAAATGTTCCCTCAACTGCAAACTTGTTTTCTCTTCATTTCGGTAAACTTCACAGATTTGGGTTCTACCTCACGCATGCCTCCAACAGAACTTTGTTTCCAGACTTCCCCAAAATCATCCCAAGAGAATATCACCCAACTCTATCCA